>JAHLSL010000041.1:1726125-1740340 GCA_025920805.1 Petroica traversi
GGGGGGGGGCGGCGGGGCCGGGCCGGACCGGGACGGGACGGGACATCCACGGTGGGTGCTGTGCTTGCAGAGGGCTTGCGGGAGTACTTCAGCCAGTTCGGCGAGGTGAAGGAGTGCCTGGTGATGCGGGACCCGCTGACAAAGAGATCCAGGTGAGAGGCCGGGCCCGCGCCTCCCTTCGCCCCCGCCACGGCCCGACCGCCACTTTAACCAACTTTCTCTCTTCTCTCCGCATCCCCTCTTCTACCCGGGCTGCGGGGCTCAGGGGCTTCGGGTTCGTCACGTTCATGGATCAGGCTGGCGTCGACAAGGTCCTGGCCCAATCCAGACATGAACTGGACTCCAAGACGGTGAGATGACTTCTCTCATCTCAGGGGTGCATTTGCCGGCGGAACGGCTGTGCTCGGAGCAGCCGTCGATTGTAGTGTTTGATTTCCAGTTAGAGGTTGTACGCTATTGATTCCTGATACGGATCGATCGTTCCCTTCTCTGTCCCGCTTGCCGGCGGGTAGCCTAGCTGCCGCCCAAGCACCGGGCTCACCGTGTGCTGATTCCTGGTGTAGATCTGTGGATCCTGGTGATGGTTTTCGTCTCGCCCGTTGGTTGTAAGGCCCATCCGGGCAGTGACTGTAGCCCTCTCGGAGCTGGGACACCTGAGCACGTTTATGATGAGGATTTGCCCCGGGAAATAAGATGTGGCTGCGTTTGGAGAGAGGGAAGCCACCCTTTCATCCTGGGTGCTACCGAGCACTGATCCCTCCTCAGGGGTGCTGTTCCCCAGCGCCCAGGCCCTGCTTCCCTGGCCATGGTGGCCTGTGCCCCCCCCGTTCCCGGCAGAGAGCCCTTGTGCTGTGCTCCCCAGAGACTCTCTTGTGGTTTCCCCAGGCGAAGTTTTTGTAATGGTTATGGAGGTTCAGGACTTTATTGTCTCCAAGTGTGGCCAGCCCATGTGGGCCACCACCGGCCTCTTGGAGCGGCTGTGGCTCCAGCCCTCACTCTGCAAGTTGGGATGATGAGGAGCCCCAGCTAGGCCAGCAGAAAGATTTGGTGGATCACTGGACTAGTGGAATAATGTGGTTGGTCCTGCCTTGTGAATCTAAGGTGCTCGGGAGATATGCAGACTGTTTTGAGGGGTGGGGATGAGATGTCTGAGTGGGAGGTCCCTTCTCTTTAGTTTTAGTGACTTGTCTTTGCCTGAATTCCTTTTCCTTATTGCTGCCCTGGGGTGAAGGTGAGGGTAGGGATCGGGGAGTGGCGGGGGCTACAAGAGGATGACATAGTGAGGGGACATGTTCTGGCTTCAGGCAAGGGCTGCTGAGGAGTCCAAATGCAGTTTTATTTCTTGCAGCGCGTGGCCCAGGCGTCCTAGTCTTTATCTTGGCAGAAGGAGAGGGCGGGAGAGCGAGACCCTCTTTCTTAGGGTTTACGGCATGAGTTGCAGCAAGATTTATGTCTGTTCCTGTTTAACTGCTTGGATCGCTCCCTTTGATGTACACAGGTCCTTCCTCCCCACGGGAGCTCCTGGTTAAACCTACCCCAGCCTTCCTGGCTGAGGCTGGGTCCTCAGCACTCCCAGCCCTCTTCCTTCCAGGAGTGATGTAAAGTGAATTTTGCTCTGAGGAGGGGGTTATAATAAAGTCTTTTGAGGAGGGCCCAGGGTTTTCTTTTTTCCCTTTTTTTTTTTTACTAGCCTGCCTAAATACAGTGTCTGATCAGCTAGTCCTGTCATGAGTCTTTGGGCTGGCATAGACCCCTCTTGGAAAGGCAAGTGATAGATGTCTGTTGTAGCACTAATCCTGGAAGTGTTTCAGGGCAAGGAGTGAGCAGAAATCCACGGTGTCCATTCTCCTCAGGCTGCTGCTGCTGGCGTTGGGAAGGAGCTGTGCAGCCCCTGGTGCAGCCCACGAGGGCAGGGAGGGACAGTGGGTGCAGGAGAACAGAAGGGCCTCGTGGCTCAGGGCGCGTGGGGACGGGCCAGCCATTGAAATTCCCTGCTGCATCTGCTCCGCTCACCCCGCCGGCACGGCACGGAAAATGGGAACAGTTTCGCCAGGCCCTTCCTTTGTTAGGAACTTTGATCCTCTTCTCCCTTCTTATTTTTTGTTTAGTGTTATTTTCAGATGGGTCAGATGTTGTGGGGTGTTTTGACTCGCGAGAGGTTGGTCTTGTGGGAGCTCATGGAACCTTTTCACTGCTGAGGTGAAAGGCTCGGTCGTGAGTCATGGGTTAAATGACACAAACTCATCTAAACCTTAATTTAGAGTTTTATGAAACTTTGCAGGAAAAGGCCTGATGTCCAGTAAGGACAGCCTTCTCCCGAGGCTTGGTGTCTCCTGGCAAACACCATTTGATAGACAGTGTCTGCTCAACTTGTTGCTTCATTGTTTTCTGACTCTTCCTACCCTAATGAAGGCGGTTGGCCCGATTCTTCAGGGCAGCCTTGTCCTTTTCAGACTCCTCTTTGTTTGTAAGCTAGATAGCAGCAGACTACAGGGTTATTTTTGAAAATACTTGATATCAGAATTGGCTTTACAGTCTCAAGGTAAAAGATTTGCGTGACTTTGTAAAGCTGGCTGCTGCCCTGAGCTGCTTCTTTAGGCACTCTGGGAAGAGCACTTGGCAGTGCTTGGTCATCCCGTTGTTTCTTTGTTGCCGTTGCTGAGTTTTTGCTGGGTTTGTCTTTCATGGTGGAGGGAATAATCTGCAGCTCCCCAGCAGTGCAGACCAGCAGGGCAGGGTTAGTGGCAGAGGTGCAATGAGCAAACAGACCCTGACCTGACATCTCACAGGTCTTTCCCAGCCCTCTCTGTGCTTTGGGATACTGATACCAGCTAGGCTAACACAGAAGTTATGTGACCTGAGCTATGAAATGGGGCTGTAGGTGGCCTGAAGAACATTACTGAGGACCTGGCCTGTTGGTACACGTGCAACATCAGTAGGATTCCTCATCCCTAAAGCCTTGTGGGGTGAACTGGAAGCAGTTTGAGCTCAGGTGACTTCCATTCACTGCAGCCTGATCTGGGGTTTTGTTTTTTGGATACAATCTGAGCAGTTCTGAATGCTCTTGGCAGATTTCTATCTGGGTTTGTATAAAGGATCCTTTACGTCAGTGGGTGACACTGAAACACAACTCCTCCAGGGCTATTTGTTTTAACACCAGAAATGAGGGAATAAGGTCCCAGTGCCTTTGCTTTAATTAGGAAAGACTCCAGCCACCAAGGAGCAGTCCAGTTTAAGTAACTTGAGTCCGGCACCGAACTCTCTCCCCTCTGCATGTTCCCAGGGCTGCGCCTGCAGGCGGTCACCCCAGCCTCCCTCTACCTGCAACAATAGCTGGTTGTGCAGAAGAATTTGTGAAATGACTGCCTGCTCTCTCCAGCCAGGAGGACACGTTATCTCTGCCCAGTTGATCACACTCAGGGTAATGAGAAAATGAGGCTGAGCTTAGCATTGCTGAGTATGAAAGCATCTTATTGGCAGGAGCTGAATGACACTGGCTGAGAAGTAAAAGACAGTAGATTATTGTTTTTGCTTATTATCTGCCATCAACCTCCTGGTCTCCTGCCGTCCCCTGTCCTCAGAATTCGCTGTGGGTGTCTGCACTAGCCAGGAAGCAGTGGGGGGGTGGGGGGGGGCGCCGGGGGTGGGGAGGGCCTGGATGGTTCCGATGCCCCAGGGAGGCACTGGAGGGTATGCTAATCTGCTGGCGCTTGGAGCCTGGGGAGGGAGGTTTATTTTTGAGTTTATTTGTGCTCTTCACTTTTGCCTGTGTTTACCTACGTGCTGAGTTTATTTATGTTGTAAGCTGTGAGTCAGGATGGAGGTGGGGAAGGCATGGAGAGAAGCTGGTGGAAGGGCACAAGGGGGCCAAGCTCCAGGGCTATGAGACAAGTAAAAGGATGCGGGACGGGAGGGCAGCCAGGCTGGAGAGCTGAACAAAGCAGTGAGAGGAGCTGGAGAAACACAGCTTCCTTTTGGGCTGATGGAGCTGCTGGGCTGATGGGACAACGTTCCAGGCTGCCCTCCCAGCTGCAGCCTGTCCAAGTGCAGGGATAACCTAAACCTGCCTTTACCACAGGTCTTTGTAAGCTGATTTGCAGGTCTGGATCATCCCCGATGTGATATAACTTTACAGGAGTTGCTGTAAAAATAGGCTATGAAGAAAGAGGTGGTGGCTGAGGAGGAGAGAAGGCTTTGTGGGTGTTTGGCTTGCAGCTGCATTAGTGTTGTCCCAGCTTTTGTGGTGGTGCTGGTGGTGGTGTGAGGCCGATGTAGGCAGGCGCTCATCCGTGCTGAGCCCAGCAGAACACGCGGCACCTGGATGGCGGCGCGGGGCCGGCTGCTCCGGCCGGCAGCAGGTTTATAGGGAAGCTGAACAGGCACAATGGAGGCTCAGCCCGCCGAGGGAGGGAGGGAGGGAGGCATCACGGCTTTGTGTGCAGCGCGGCCTGGGGAGAGGGGCAGCACCATCCCTATGGCCGCAGCCGTCACAGCCAGGGGTCCTGGGCTCCTCGGGTTAATTTGTGCCATCCTGTCTGCTCTTTTATTGCTCCTTTTTGTCTGCTCTTCAGTCTGCGTTTGAAGGGATGAAATGTTTGGAGGTTTGTGCGCTGCTTTTTTTTCTGTCTTGTTACTACCCAGGTGAACTCTGTGCTTGTAGGCAGAGTGAAGTGTGAGAGCAAAAAGGGCAAAAGAAACCACTTCTAATATGAGGCTGGTGATGCAAGGCACCCAGGGGCAGGCCAAGCGGGAGGGTGCAGCCCAGCCTGTTAATCCCAGCATGTGATGGGCTCTCAGTGCATCTGCCCAGTGCTCAGCTGGAGATGGACCACTGCATGCTGGGACTTGTAGTCTCCTTGGATTACACCTTACCAAGAGGGAAAGATGTCTGCAGGCAGCTTCATTTTATGCACCTCAGGTAGATTTTTTGGGTTTTTAGCAAGGTGCCACATGGGCAGAGACAGCCACACACATGGAGGAAATCCTGTGTTTGTAAATAGGCAGGAAAAGTGTGTTCACCTGTTCTTCCCCACATCTCTTTCAGATTGACCCGAAGGTAGCATTCCCTCGCCGAGCACAGCCCAAGGTAAGCACTGTGGGCATCCCTTGTGCCACAAAGGGCAAAATTTGTGTGGTGAACCTTGTCCTTCTGTGTAAGGTGGCCAGTGCACACAACAGAGCTGCTCGCTGGGGTTTGCTCAGGACTCACCTGGAGCACAGTGGTGGGAGCTTGCATGGCACTGAAGGAACCAGGAGGCCCCTCGGTTGTGCTACAGAATGCACTAGATAGAGCTGGTGAATTAAATGCTGCCCAGGCTGACCTTAGTCCTTCCAAAATTGTAGACAAAGTTCCAGGCCTTAGGAGTTATGGAACAGCTCCATGCTGTGATGTGACACAGGTGGAAGAGTGTTGATTGTGTGATGAATAGGTGTATGGCAGGGAAGGGGAGAAGGATTTCACTTTGTGACATGCCCTTGTGTGCTTCAGCACTGGAAAAGGCAAAAACTGGAAAAGGAGTTTGGTGTTGGATCTTCTTACCTACAGGAGGCTCTGGAATTGAGATGCACAGTGGCAGGAACTTTTAGCTGAGGAGCCAGCAGCATGCTGGAGACTGCCTTTAAACTTTGGGTATTCCTGTAACTTGGCTCTTGGATGTGAGTTTTAAAGTTTAGAGTCTGAATTCCAAGTACTGTTATGGATGAAATAGCTGGGGAGAAGCTGTGCTGAGAAGCAGAGAGGGAAGAGGAGACTGGTGCTGGAAGGGAAGTAAGGGGTTCAGGCACTGAGAACAATTGGTGAGCAGGTATCCCAAGTAACTGGAGCCAGGAAGCACATGGTAGGAATTGGGTTAATTCCATTAAGCAGTTTGGTGACAGAAGGTGCTTTAGTGTTAGAACGGGCTGCTCTCCAAGCCAGGGACTTGCTGCGGATTAGCCCTATGCTCCTTGGGGTAATTAGGACCATGTGTTCCTCTGAGAGCAGGGGTGTAGCCAAGCAGCTAAGGGGAGGATGCAGCTGGAGAGCTGGTTCAAAGGATGTCGGTGTGCCTCAGCCTGGCAGCCATGGCCCGTCTCAGGGTAGTTAGTTTTCTTCCTTGTCCCAGCTGTATCACTGACAAGTGGCAGAGGGATCTTGTCTTTGCCTTCTTGCAGAGGCAAAAGCGATTTCAGAGGGTGTTGACTGGGCCCCATTTAAGTGACTGGAGAATGGTAGTGAAACGAGGCTTATTCCATTTCTGACTGGAATGCTGTGCAATTTGTGGGGCGGGAGGGCAAAGGCTGGGGAACCTGCCTGTGCTGGCAAGCCTCCTGCCATCCGGGGAGCAGAGCAGGTACCTCTGGGGTTGCCTGCAGGAGGCTGGCTGTGCAAAGTGGCAGGGCTGGAGAGGGGACAGCTGTGCCCCACGCATTTGGGTGGTGTCACATTGCCCAGGGAGCAGTGGCAGGTTGGTGAGGGGAGAGACTGGCAATTGTCTGATGAGGAGGTGGTGGCTGGGTGTGTTGGCACATGTGATGGGGTCTGTGAAGGCAAGAGCATGAATGTGGTGTGGGACAGATCTGCCAGCTGTGTTTGGCCAGAGGGCTTTAAGAAGGTGAAAGCTCAGCTGCAGCAAAGGGAGAAGCACTTCCCGGCAGCAGAGGGGAGTTAGTGGCCTTTTGAGTCTCGTTCTCTGCTCGCTCTGGGTTTATTTGGTGAATTCCTGTCCTTCCCTTTTCCAGATGGTGACCCGAACGAAGAAGATATTTGTGGGTGGTCTGTCTGTGAACACTACTGTGGAGGATGTGAAACAATATTTCGAGCAGTTCGGGAAGGTAAGTCTCTTGAGTGGTGTTAGATCAAAGCTGTTGCTTCTGGGGCACAAGGAGTTTTCTGAACTTTTGTGGGGGCGGGATTAGAAGCTTGAGTCTTTTGCAAGGGTTAAGTAGATTGAAGGTCAGTTTCAGATGCTGGCTGGCTGTAATGTCCTTGTAGGGGCTACAGCCAGTGACTCCTGCCCGGTGATGATTTGAAACAGAGTTTATCCTTGTTCCCAGAGTTGCTGGGACCTCGGCTATGGGAAGTGGTTTTCCAGTTTTTTCCTAAACAGAAGCCTCTTGCGGCTCACAGATTTGCAGTTTGTTCAAATGCTGGAGGAAGGTTTGTAGACACTCCTAACAGAGTGGCTGCTTTATAAAACTTTTGATTTTGGCCTGTTTCTAACTCAAAACCTTGTGATTGATCTTTCAATAATCCTTTATTAAAAATAAATCTTTTGGTCCTGGAACTTCTCCTGCTAAGTCTTGGGCAACTGGTGGTATAAGTTTTGTATAGTCGAAGAAAGTTTGGCACTAAGGATGTCCCTTGAGTTGGTCTGGCTCTTCTGTGGCAGGTGGTAGCTCAGGGAAGGGTGGGCTGCTATTTCTGGAAGTCACTTGTGCCATGGTCCATGACAGCAAGGTGTGTGAATTGTGAGACTGTACAAAATCTGAGGATTGAAGGGAGCTCAGTTGTGACCTTTCAGCTGAGGAGGTTGTCAGCATCCCCAGGAGCGATATCATCAGGATTAGACTGAAGGATCCCAAGATTTTTAATGGGATTAGGAATTGAAGGGGATCATCGTACCCAAGTGCCGAGTGTGGTCACCTCTGTGGCAGGGCATTGTAACTGTTTCACTGTTGTTCAGTGGTGCTGTGCATAGGTTTGCTTTTTGGGACACGAGATGTTGGAACCTTTCTGCAGCTGTTGGAACCTTTCTGCCCAGTTAAGAGGGAAGAACATGGTTTGATGGGTGGTGACCTGGCCAGAGCCATCCTGATAGCTTCATGGACATGGAGCATACCATGGGACCTGCAGTGTGGAGATGAAGGCTTGGTATTAATTTTCTTTTGAATTTTCCTGCAAAAAGGTGATGTTGTGTTAAGGCACATTCATTAGTGAAAGGAAAGGGAGTTTTGTAACCAGATTTGCCATGTTTGGGCTGAATGTTTGGGATAAGTGTCTGCTCAGAGCCTTTGTTCAGCTTCTGAAGCCAAATTTGCATGTCCTGGTGTGCAAAGTGGGACTCTGTATTTCTGTTCACTCCTAAGAGAAAGTTGGATTTGCCAGTTGGTAGCTCCGTGTGATTTCATTTTCCATAAGAAATAGGCAAACTCTGTTATGTCCCCAAGAACTTTTACATGGTAGCCTCGAGGGTGCCACCACTAAAGGTGGTGGTGTCCATGTGCCTGTGCAGTCTGAAGGTTGTTTGACTTGCAAGTTCTCCTGTGCTGCTGAGGGATGTGTTTGATAGGAAAACAAAATGTCTTGGGCATAATTCCCTTTTAACCTTGACTGTACCCATGCTAATTCAAAGAAGCAGCATGTAATGGAGCACTCAGTTTACAGGCAGTTATAGTTGCTGTAGTCTGAGCAATCCTTTTGGGGTGCTGTGCTGTTATGTTTCTCTCGTTTAATGGTTGTGTGCTGAGAGCTGTCCTGACGTCAGGCAACTGGCAAGGCCTGGTTATGAGACTGTTTTCTGGAGTGGGCAGAAAGGAGAGCTCTGCAGAGCTTGGTGCGATTCATTTCCAAAGCGTCCCGGAACCAATGCAGTGCTCCAAATCTGTAAGAGGCCACAGCAGCTGTCCCTTGGTTCTGGGGAGTTTCCATGGGGAGACATTAGGTCTGGTCAGATTGACTTGTCACTTTTGGAACAGTTTTCTGACTCATCTGTTCACTTTAGATGAGAGACCCCTCAGAGCTCTTCTGTAAAGGGTCGTTCCTGGCCTGTAACCATCTTCCAGACCAAGCCTCAAATAATTCACCCGTGGCCAGGAGAACTGATTCCTGAGAGATTCTCTCCAGTAGATAGTTTGGTGTGGCTGATTGGCAGGATTGGTGGGAAAGTGCATTTCAGAGGAAAGCCTCTGTGGCCTTCAACTCTGGGGTTCTGAGCTCTGAATGTGCTGTTGTTTGGTTTGTAGGGCTAAGAAAACCCTACTGCATTCAATTTCAGCTCATGGAAAACATCATTTTGATAGGCAGTCTCTGATGGCTCTTTATGATATGCTGGGGCCTCCCAGGTTTCAGAGGTCTCCTAGAATCCTGTCTTTACAGATGTCCCAGATGAAGTGGTCTTCATCTCTTTGAATTATGGCATCTTTAGGTGAAAGGTGCTGAAGCAGCAGTCGTGGTATCCTCATCTCAATTTTTTCATTCAGACTTTCCAAGTCATTTTGGTCCAGTACTACTTCTGGAATTGGATTGGGACTGTGTGTAAAGGAATGGTTGAGGATGCTCTTTTTGAAAGCATTTATTTTAGAGGACTTAGCCTCTAAGGAAAGAGCTTTGTAGCTATTCCCTTTTCCTAGGAGTGGTCCCACAGTTACCTAGGACTTGGCAGGAGAAAAATTGCTCCTCTTTCCTCCTTCCCTGTCCAGGGAAGGCATGAGAACACTTAGGACCTAGAGAGGAGCGAGCTAAGAGCACCAAGTCATCCTGCCTTGATTCCTCAAGCTCAGGGTGCCAGGGTTCTGGGGTGATTTTTTTAGTCAGTTGTTGAGAATCCAGTGGCAAGCTCAGTTTAGGTCTTGGCTTCAGGGGGAGATCATGCTCTGCTTCTGAGGACAGGGGAGTCCAGGCTGCTGGATGGCTTTTGCATGAAGGTTTGTACGGAACCCTCAGGCCACAAGCCTGACTGTGTCTTAGATTTGCCACCACTTAAGGCCTTTAAATTAGAATAGATGCTTTTGAAAAATACATTTTGGCCCAGACAAAAAGCATGTACATGCTGAAGGAATTACAAGAGGAAGTGCTATGGCCTGCAGAACAGATGAGGTCAAATTAGATTATCATAATGTTCTCTCCAGTTCAAATCCGTGAACTGCAGCTCACAAGTCTACCAAGGTGGTTTGTGTCGGTGCATCTCAGGTCAGAAGCAGCACACCTCCTACGTCCATTAGCAGGAAAAAAATGGAAGTTTAGTTGGGCTGCAAAGGAAATGGTTTTCTGTTTCATTAGACAAAATCCTGAAAAGTGATTTTTCCATTTCAGCATTTCTGCTTATTCTTGTACTTTTGTTTTGTTTTGCTTTCTTTCCTTGCTGTGTCCAAAACCTTCTCTCACCTTTGTGAAATGGAACTGGCAAAAGAAAGGTGAAAAGGAAAGACATGAGTATTACTTAGTGATAAAGCAGGAAAGGAGAGGCTGGCACCCCAGTTCTTCATATCAAAATACTTGGTTTCAACAGGCACAAAAGGTGAAGCTTCAAAGAGGATCCCAAATACAGTGTGAGCGTCTCTGCTTCAAAGAGGAATCACTTTGGGGTTTTTTTTTCCTTCCAGAGCTCTGACTGAAATACATGGGCTGCTCTTTTCCCGAGAAAGAAAATACAAAGGTGTTTTTTTTTAGTACAGGGAGGGAGACTGAGAAGTGATGTTAAGCTGGCTGTGGTTTGTCAGGTGCAGCTGCGAGGGCTTTGAGCATAGTGGGATCTCTAGGAAACACTTCTCTGGTTTTAAAACTTGAATCTCTCTGAGTTCCAAGCTCAGGCCATGCACATGCTTTCTAAAGGAGATTATTTTTTCAACTGTAGGACAGAAGTCCTGGAAA
Source organism: Petroica traversi (assembly GCA_025920805.1). Lineage (NCBI taxonomy): Eukaryota > Metazoa > Chordata > Aves > Passeriformes > Petroicidae > Petroica > Petroica traversi. The sequence goes on from JAHLSL010000041.1 coordinate 1,736,696, forward strand.
GACTTTCATTCAGAGTAACTGTAGCCAAGTAGTTTGGCTTAAGTTGCATGGTGTTGAAGATCTTTAGACAGCACAAGAAATAATTTCAACAGCTTCTCTGGATTCAAGCTACCACCCTCACTGGAACCTGCAACAGAAAGGGAGGAGGAAGGTGTCTTGCACCTACCACCTCAGGCACAGCTAGTCCTCTGTCTAGTTCAACATGTATGAGAATGCCAGAGGAGCTCAAGTTGCAGCTTCCTCCTTTTCTACTTCGACCTGTGGGAACATGTTGTTCTGTATGATTTTTGGGCAGGAAAAGGGGTTTGTCCATCAGAGTAATTTCTTTGGACTGGTGGGTCTCTGATCTTGTAAGCAAGGTTATTTGTATCAAATCAAAACTGAAAAAAGCTCAGATCATCTTTCTATTGCAAGAGTTGGTCTGATGAAGTTTTGTGGTAGAGAAAGTCATATAAATTGCAAGATAGGAGGAGGCTTAGAACAAATAAAGTAGTTTTATCATGGAGCATATCTAAACTGTGAAATCTTTGCCTCAGGATGTTGTTGCTAGAATTTACACAGGCTCCAGAATGATTGGGCAGATTCATGGAAGGCCTTTTAACATACACAGGCAGTCCTTTGAATTCAGGAAATCTCCAAATCACAAAGGGCTTGGATGGGGATGTAGTATTCTGGGGTCTTTAGTAATATCCTTGCCTTTTCTTTATATTCTTCCAAAGTTTTCTACTGGTTGACATATTGGGAGGTTTTGGCCAAGGCAGAGCTCTGCTCTAACTTGGTGCAGCTGGTCTGTTGTTTGTCATCAGGAGAGAAGCTGATCTTAACAGAAACTGGAAGTGCAGAGGTGCTGCAAGAAATGGGGGCTTGCACCCTAATCAGGTTTTTTAATTCATGGTTTTGTTGTGTGTTTTTGCATTTGGTGAAGCAGAAGTGCAGGAAATACATTCCCAATGACGTCTTTGCATGAGTCACTAATCAGTTGCAGCACCAAGGGTGCTTGGAAAGTGCTTAAAACCAGTCTGCATCTCTCACTGGGCCTGAGGTAATCGTTTGTGGATGAGTAGGTCATGAAAGCTCAACCTCTCTGTGAGGCAGCTCTTGTCCAGAGAGATCTCCTCTCTCAAAATACCTTGGAAGCAAACAAGAAAAAAGATCTGAGGTCTGAGGAGGGCTCTGACCTTTAGGCTGCCATCTAATACTCCATCCAAACTCCGGACCCTTTGCCTGAGAGGTCCTGAGGTCTTACTGGGGTGATGGCTGTTACTGTTGCAGTGATGTAAAATCACAGTATCTGAGGTGCTGCAAGGATCTGATGAGGGTTTGTGGGTTTGTCACAAATGCATATTTGTGTACTCCTGCCAGAAGAAAGGGGTGGTTGACTTGGGTGTATGAAATGTGTTATTCCTGCTGAAATGGGAGAACCTTCAGATACTGATGGCAATTTTCTTTAAAGGAAGAATTGTTTCTGTGCTTACAGCGGGCATGATTTTCCTCACTTTGGATTGGGAGAATGTTAATTAATTAATCCTTAATCTGCAGCTCTCTGGAAATTTCAGGGATCAAAGCTACTTGTCAACCTGCTGTGGATTTCCAAACTGGATTTTGGATTTTCTTCCACAGATCAGAGGGCAATTTATGTAAATTCTCACACATAACATGGTTGCCATGAACAGATGGGGAGGGGAGGAGAAGGGGAATCTGATCACCTCTCTTGTGGCAGTAGGCAGTTTGGCCTGTGGTAACAATGCCTCTGGAACAAAGGGTTCTCTGTGCTCCGCATCTGGTAGGCACATAGCCAAAAACTCTGTAGCAGTAATGGTCATTCAGGTCTTCTGGGGTTCATCTGATATTTGCCAGGTGCCTGTGTGAGAGTGGGCAGGAACACCTGGACAGGCTGTTCTGCTCACCTGTGGCATGGAGCAGGCTCTGTCCCCCTGGCCAAGTCTCGTTCCCAGAGTTGTGAGAGTGGGTCTGCAGAGCAGGGTAAGAAGGGTCTTAATGGCACATCACACCTGGTCCCTGGAGCCAGGCTCTGTCCATGCATCCTCCTCCCTGGAATGGGCCTGTCCTGTTTGTGCAGCTGGGAGAACCTCACAGGGCTGTTAATACTGTCTGTCTCTTGACAGGATGGCTGAGTGCTTTCTAGATAGTTTGGTTTCTATTTTCCAATTGGAGGCTGTCTCAACAGTTACTATTTTTTTTGCCTGACTTTACTACAAATGTGTTACCGTGATTCCTTCTTGGACCGTTTTTATTCACAGTTCAGGTGGAAGATGTCCATCTCCACAAACTCTTTGCTTGAATGTTTACAACTTTCAAAATCTACCTTTATGGAAGTGCATTCAACATTTCTTACCAGACTGGTATTAGGAATTATTATTTTTTTAAATCTACGTGAGGATATCATTGGCTTCCCTGTACCAGATAACTAGGATTATAACAGGAAAATTAAAAGATATTATAATGAGTGGGATTAAACCTCTGAAAACCCCCAGGTATTCTGCCCAAGGCTGGATGTAATATTTACGATTATGGCACCTTTAAGTGAGAGGTGTTGAAGCTTCAGTTGTGGTATCCTCATCTCAGAAAATACTTTTTCAGACATAGTTTTTCCAAGTCATTTGGGTCTAGTACTACTTCTGGAATTGGATCAGGACTGTGTGAAAAGGAACTGTTAAGGATGCTCTTTTAAAGCATTTCTTTAGGGGACTTAGCCCTTTCCTCAGAGGCTTTCTTCAAGTGAACTCTGTTTACTCTTCTTGTAAGTGACCCCACAGTTCTTTAGCACCTGGCAGGAGAAAAATTGCTCCTCTTTCCTCCTTCCCTGTCCAGGGAAGGCATGAGAACACTTAGGACCTAGAGAGAAGACAGCAGATTCCTTAAGCCAAGGTACCAGGTTCCTGGCGGTGATTTTTAGTCAGTTGTTGAGAATCCAGTGGCGAGCTCAGTTTAGATCTTGGCTTCAGGGGGAGATCATGCTCTGCTTCTGATGACAGGGGAGTCCAGGCTGCTGGATGGCTTTTGCATGAAGGTTTGTACGGAAACCTCAGGTCACATGCCTGAGTCTTAGATTTGCTACCACTTATATTAGGATAGATGCTTTTGAAAAATACATTTTAGCCCAGACAGAAAGCATGCAAAAACATCACTCCTCTTTCTTTCCTTCTTATCTAGGGGATGCATAGGAACACTTAGAGAGCAGGGAGCACCAAGTCATCCTGTCTTGATTCCTCTAGCTCAAGGTACCAGGTTCCTGGGGGTAATCATTTATAAGAGCATGTAGTAGAACAAGGGGGAACGACTTCAAACTGAAAGAGAGTAGGGTTTAGATTGGATCTTAGGATGAAGTTCTTCCCTGTGAGGTTGGTGGCACAGGTTGCCCTGAGAACCTGTGGCTGCCCCATCTAGGAGCAGGTTCAAGGCCAGGTTGGACGGGGCTTGCAGCAACCTGGTGGAAAGGCGTCCCTGCTGGAAGGCGCAGAGCAGCGGGGTGGAAGGAGGCGATGAATCCCTCGGGAATGCCGATTCGGCTGTGCCGGGGTGCCGGAGGCCCCCGTTGGGTGCCCTCCCGCAGCCCATCACAGGCCGCGGGCACGGAGCGCTGCAGGGCGGCTTTGTGAGCCGCTAATCCGGGCCCCAGCTGCC
>JAHLSL010000041.1:1745340-1759413 GCA_025920805.1 Petroica traversi
CGCTCCCCGTGCGGGGCCGGCGGCGCTGCGGGGGCGCCGGGACCTGTTCGCGATCGCAACTTGCCCTCTGCTGGCACCTGGAGAAACTGCAAACGTGCCACCCTTGCCCTGCGACAGCTGGGGCTGGTCCTGCGACAGCCGGGCCGGCTGGACGCAGCCCCTGCGGGGCAGTTCTGCCCCTCGGCAGCTCCTGCACGGTCCCGCAGTGCCGTGGCACATGGACAGCAATTCCTTCATGTGGAATAGGATGTAAATGTAACTGCAGAGCTGAGTGTGGAGTAATCTGTACCCAGATATCTTCCTCCCACACTTCTACAGGCTTTCTGATGAATTAGTTGATTAAAGAGCCCCTAAGCTTCCACTTGAAAAAAGTTAAAATGCTCTTAAAGCTTTTTCTCACTCTGTTCCCTGCCTCTCAGGTACAACAAATATCTGGTTTTGCAGGGTGGGCTATACATTTATCATCGGACGGTCTTGTAAGCAGAAATTGGTGACAATCAGGCTGGGTCTCATGTCTACCAATGCAAAAGCATTCAGATTAAAAAATGAAAAAAAAGTCATTTTTAACCCCATCTTCTAGGTCTACAAAACCTCGTGCCTAGATCTGAGAGTCAGCATGATCCTTCCAGTGTGGGTGCTGGTCCTGGCTTCTCTCTCTTCCCACTTTCATTAGAGCCAGGACTGAGCTGACCCAAGAGTGCTGTTTGCTCAGGATCACTGCTGGTATTGCTGGGCAGGGTGTACTCAGCCTGGCTCTCAGTGCTAAGCCTGCTGAGTAGCAGTTACTCACTGAACAAAACCCCCAAAAGGGCATTTTTCCACCAATGTTTTCACTTGACTTATTGAAGGAAAATAAATCTCCAGCCTGTGGTTTTGGGTTTTGCCTTTTCTAAGCCATCTGAATTTTAAAGCAGCAAGACTCAAACTGAGTCACCGGGAAATCCACGGACTCTTGTCTTGGGAGATATCAAATCAAATATTCATCTGTGAGTCAATGCCCTGCATTCTCACAGGCTTGTTCCTATAGGTGGTCATCTTCCCAGGGGACAGCAGGAGTTGTGCTTCTGCCTGCGCCAGGAAGAAATGTTCTTTGTACCTGCATTCAGTGCAAAAGTGACTCAGAGCTATTCAGCCGTTCAAATGCCCCCTCCTCCCTGATCTCCTGTTTGTAAATCCAGCTGATGCATCAGAAAGCCTCAGTCTGCAGAGCTGTGAGTTTGAGAAGGAAATCTCCATGTCCTTACATGTTTGGAGCAAGGAAAAATTAAATGGGCCTGCTAAAACTCCTCTGCAGGCTCGCACGTGTTGTTTCTGGCGCTTCTGCTGTTCCCCCTTTTTCTGCTGCTGATGCCAAAGGATGCTCATGCGGCTCACGAGCAGCCAGTCACTGTGGGCACAGACCTTGCCAGCTTGCAGTAACAGAGTCCTTTTCTCTTCCCCAGGTTATCCAGGCTTCCAAGCTGCCACCTACGCGAGTCGAAGTTACACTGGCATTGCACCTGGTTACACTTACCAGTTCCCTGGTGAGTGGAGCTCTCTGCTCTGTTTCTTGGTCTGCCTTCAGGTGATGGGAGACCCTGGCATGATCTATAACCTAAGCTCTGCCTCTTTCACCCTTTTCCCTGTTTGGTCTTTCTTTAAATTGGAGATGGATGTGGAAGGGGGATTGGAGAAGCCCTGGAATAGGTGGGAACAGCTTGTCTGTCATTAGGATTATCCTCACACTGCAGTGGCAGGAAAAGCCCAAGGCTGTTCCGATGTCCTTTCTGCTGGCCTCCTCTGCAGGGCTGCTGCTGTGACACAGAAGGGCCCCTCAGCTCTGCCTGTCTCACCGCCTTTGTGTGTGTCTGTCTCTCTTCAGCAGAGTTGCCACCACTCTGGAAGTAGCACAGAATGTTAAACCCCGTGTGCTAGGGAACTCCTGTGCATGCAAAAGGCAGGTGCCTGCAGCACTGCAGTTGTGTTCTGAACAGTGCCCAGACCACTCACAAAGCATCTGCTGGGCCAGGGGCTGCAGATCCCCTGCAAACTGGGTGGTTTCAAGCTTCCAACCCTGCCATGTGCTCAGAACATGGATTCAGCGATCAGTGGTTGGAACCTGCTGTGCTGCAGCTGCTCAGAGCTTTGTGGGGCCTCCCATCCTGCTCTCTGCCAGGCCCAGAATGAGGCAGAGCACAGTTAAGGAAGACACTCTGCTATTGCTATTTTCTAGAGATGTGGCAACTCTGAGCATCCCTTCCTTACTCCACCCCTCAGTGTGATGGTTGATAAATGAAGTTTTGGTATTAGGGGCTGGGAATGGGAAGTTTCCTCTTGGCCTGAGGTGCGCCCAGGCTGACTGGCTGAAAGTTGCTGTTGCCTCCTGGCTGTCTGGAAGCTCTCCATGAATCTAGATGTAGTGGCTTCAAGTCCCTCATTATAAAGCTGTGCCAGGCTGAGTGTGGCACATACTGAGCACCACTGGCCTTGCTGATGAGGGTCAGATTGGCCTGGTCACAGAGTGGTGCTCCAGGGCAGACCTGAGGCTACACAGTGAAGCTTGAACTCGCCCTGCCCTGGCCATATTTATTCCAAGGATAAATGGATCTTTTCAGCCTTCAGGGCAGGAGTCCAGCACCTTTCAGCACCAGTTGCAAATCAGATTAAAGAAGCCACTGGCCTGATCACAGTCTGGTTGCAGACTGCTCCCCCAGCAGACCCCGGCTGCTGTGTCTCTGCGGGGTCTCCCTCGGGGCGGTTGATGAGTTCCTAAGCTGTCTTGCATTTCGTTTTTAGAGTTCCGTGTAGAGCGGACCCCTCTCCCGAGTGCCCCCGTCCTCCCTGAGCTCACAGGTCAGTCCCACTCATTTCCTAAACTCACAAGCTGGAAGGGGAGAAGGGGGCTTTGGGCTGTTTCAGAGGTGTTGCTGCTCCACAGCCTGGTGCAGTTAGACTGGAAATGTGCCTTATTTCCTCTTTCATCGGGATAAGCTCCAACCAAAGCTGGGGATAGAAAGATGGAGGGGCAATCAGAGCTGTGTGTATTGCCTCTGAGGAGGACCATGCAGGTCCTTTCCTGCTGCTTGCCTCATTTTTAGCTCCTTGCCCCAGGCTGTATGTAAACCAGATATGGAAACTGCAGAGAGCAGGGTGACTTCCACAGGTCTACTAATGGCTTTAACCTGAGCTGATGCAAGGATGAAATTTGGAGTGCTGGGAGGAGGGAGAGGGCATGGATGCACCCCTGGTTACTCCAATCCCATTTCCCTGGGCAGGAGGGGCTGCAGGAAATGCTGTCCCTGCTCTGGGTGGTGCAGCTCCCCAGCTACTCCCACACAGGCTTCCCAGTAGGAGTGAGTGTGGTGGGACCTTGCAAAGTCCTGCAGTGCTTGTAGGGAGCTGTGGAACAAATTGGGAGCAGATGATCATTGTCAGTGTCCTCAAAGTGCAAATGCCCTCTGAATCCTCAGCCCCTGGGATGTGTGCAGTGTGTTCTCCCTACGTGATGTTCCTTCTGTCTACTCTCCCTTCCATGGCCATGTTTTCCCCAGCTCTGTCCTGTCCATGGTTTTTGTTATAGAAAAGCAGCTTTGTGTAGCATCCTGCTCCCTATGTGCCATCTCATTTCCATAGTGTTCTTCCTTCCCAGTGCTTCCTTGCCCCCACCTGTTTCAGGGTTTGAATCTCCCTGCAAAGGGAAGCTTCCTTCCTGGGAAGCTCTTCTGGAATTAGCAGTACAAACAGTCTTGAAGGGGAGTTTCTGTGGCACAAAATTACGTTAATCCTCAGGGACTCTCTGTTCATGAGGATGCTGAGGTTGGCAGCCACCAATGAACAGATTTCCCTGAGGGAGGTAGGGGAAAACTAAATCCTGTCTCCCTCATAACAAAACCCTTCCCTGACACCATGTGTGCAGCTGCATAAGCACCTTTGAGCCTTCTGGTTGGCAAGCAAAGCAGATGTAGGTCCAGTTGTTTATTTACATGTGTCTTTTTCTGCAAAACTCATCACATTTGTAGAGGAACATTTATGACTTGGCAGAAGAGTTCTTCCCTTCATGTCCACCCCCGGCCGTCCTGTGCCTTTTCCTAGCAGAGGTGACTCTCCCGGGGCCTGGCTGTCACTGATGGCCGGGGTGCACCAGGGCTGTGCACAACAAGAAGTTATTAATGCTGCTGTCCTGGCTGGGTGCCACGTTAGCTTACAGTCCTGAGTGTCTCTCTGAAGTACCAGCTGGGGATCGTGGCATTCTTCCCTCCCTGACACGCTTACCTCCTGTTAAGCAGGCCCCGCGCAGCCGCTTGGCGGGGCCGGCTGCGATTCCCATGTACAGGCTGGAGCTGGCCCTGCGGAGGGGCCCCGCTCCCACAAAGGCCCGGAGAGCCGAGTGCTCGAGGGCCCTTGTGCCTTGGAGTGGCTGCAGCACACGCAGGCTGTGCTTCACTGCCTCGTGAGGAGAGCCAAGAGGAGGGGATGGCACGGGCAGGGATGCACGCACAGGTGCTTGGTCACCCCAACACAAACCTGGTGTCTCAGCAGTTAACACTGCAAAGGCAACCAGGGTTTTTCCTGGAAAAAGAGCTGGAGCTTTTGAGATGACCTCGCCTCCTTTCTCAGTAAAACCACATTCACTCATGTGTTAGGGACTTGCAGCAGGGATGGGGCAGGAGGGTGGCTGCCAGCAGCCTTTCTTTCTCAGAAGAGCATCTTTGGGAGTGATGTGAAGCAGCAACATGCCTGCGTTGGCCCAGGGCCTGTAATGAGCGGCTAACCCAGATAGAAGCCTCGTATGACGTTTGCTTGAAACAGGCTGGTGCCTGCTACTAAATATTCCCTCCTAAGCTAGTCTGGGTTTCAGCCTTAACGCGATTGATTTGTTCTGACCTCTTTTTATGGTGCTCTAAACAGAATCACAGTGAATTTCACATTCAAGCATGAAATGCTGACCCAGTCATTTTAAGGGCAAAGAGAAACATACTGGCTAGATGCCTCCTGCCCTGAGGGCTGAATGCCTGTGGCAGTAGAGTTGGGAATTAGGACTGCTACATATAAATTAAGACTTACTGTTTTAATTAAGCCATTTCTAGTTCCTGCTCCCTAGGTATATATTTCCTGCTTTTCTACAATGAATAATGAGGTTTTGAGCAATTCAGGAGCAAAACTCAGTGTGTGGAGGATGGTACATCTTGAGCAAAGAAATGGGGAGAAAGAGGCTATTAAACTGTTATTCAAGAATATTACCAAGAGACAGAGGAGGGGCTGAGCCTTAGGATGTTAAGCTTCAGCTGCTGTCCCTGAGCTGTTGCAATTCTCCACATTTACTGCCAAAATTTGGATCTGTAGCTTCAGATTAACTGTATCTTGCAAGCTTAGTAGTGACAGGATACATTTGAAATTCCCCACTTCTTGTTCAGCTCTTCCACACCTTTGGCTGCTCTGGCATGTGGGCTTGACAGAGCATGGCTTGTGCATTCCCCTGGACATTGGCTGTGCAAAAGAACACTGATAAATTCAGGGCTATGCACTTCCCTGTTGTCATCCTTTAATGTCCTCTGTGGTGCACTAAGCCAATATGTGTGTGTGGGCCCAGTATTTTGCAGAGGGAAACAAAGGCTCCCTCCGAGGCGTTTTCCATGTAGCCACAGTGCTCCTGAAATGGCTGTTCCTTCTTTTGCAGCAATCCCCCTCACTGCGTATGGACCGATGGCAGCAGCAGCGGCTGCGGCGGCTGTGGTGCGAGGGACAGGTAACTCCACCCCCCTCCCTCAGCCCTCTGGCAAAGCTCTGTGACAAGACCCGTGCTGGGGAGGGAGGTGGGACGGGGTTGCATTTTTGGGATCTTCACTCCGTAGTTCTGCTGCCTGCTGTAGGTTCCACCCCCAGTCGCACCGGTGGCTTCCTGGGGACCACCAGTCCCGGGCCGATGGCAGAGCTTTACGGAGCTGCCAACCAGGACTCAGGGGTCAGCAGTTACATCAGCGCTGCCAGTCCAGCCCCGAGCACCGGCTTCGGACACAGCCTAGGGGTGAGTGCTCCTGTGCCCTCTGCAGGGGAGGGACATGGGCAGTGGGCTGTGTCTCCACATGGCGAGGGAGGTGAGCAGCAGTGGGCAGCCCCTCAGCCCACAGACTGTTTTCTGGCTACAAAATGCCACCCACTGCAGCATTGACTGTGCCACTGCTGAGCCCCAGATCAAAGATAGACAGTGCAGAATGCAGCAGCTCACTTGGCACCCACATCCTTGGTTTCTGTTGGCTCTCCCTGATCACTGCTCAAAGTCCTGATCTCCAGACTTTTCCCTGATCTAGCTCAGGCTTTCCAAGAGCCCATCTTGGCCCTGACACAGCATCCTGCAGGGTGATGTGCTCTTTAGACCTGACACCTCCAACTGAAAGCAGTTACTCTGTCATCTGGGCCATGACTGAATTTGTTGTGTTAGTAAATCTTCACTTTGCTTTTGTTTAAGAATAGGATTTTAACTCTTTCTTCACAGGGTCCCTTGATTGCAACAGCTTTTACCAATGGGTATCACTGAAGCTGGGGACCAAGGAGGCAGGAGGTAAGACAGCTTTGAACAGGAGCAGGTAATGAGAGAGAGGAGTGAAGTTCTGAGCTGGTCCCTGTGTTTGGGCTCTCAGCTGAAGCTGTGGATGTTGCTGTGAGGCTCCATTGCCTGGCCCAGCTGTGGGAGGAGTCCTGAGGCCAGCCTGGGCTCTCTCCTGAACCAGAGGATTCCTACCGAACGCTCCCCAGGCTGGGAGTGGAGAGTGTCTTAGTGTCTGGCACAAAGAGAAAGAAAATGAAGCACTGACAAAAAGAGAAAACATCTGCAGGGCTGGCCAGAGTCACAACCCAGTGGTGATCCTGAGAGACAAGCTTGGCTCTTCTGTGTGGCTGGGGAAGCCTCTAGGATGCAGCTGGTTATTATTACTGCTGCTGAGACCAATCTTTGGGCAGTGAGGTTTTTCATCTCCTGCCTGGCAGAAGGGCAAAAGGAAAATTTAATCAGTGCTACTTTGTGTCCTTGGATGGGCTGAGAGGGAACTGATGGATAGTCTTTGCTTTGCAAATGTGACTGAAGTTAGCTGGCTTAAAATTTAAAATAAAAAAAGTCAACAACCAGCTTTTCAGAAAGGAGGGCAAAAACTGGAGGAACTTGTATCCACAGATAAGAGCCCATGGCAGCCTGGCAGGGGTGGATGCACTGAGCTGAGTGCTGGGGAATTGGCTGGGGCTCTGTGCCCAGCCCTCACAGGGGCCAGGCCACGTGGTGTGTGGGACCTTGTGTCCCAGGCCTGCATGTTGCCACTGAAGATGGAAACACCTCTGCTGTGACCTATCACTGTGCCAGTGATGTGCAGAGTAGCACTGTGTTGGGGCAAAGTTTGGGTATTGAGTGTTTCTGTCACATCACACCAGAAGAAAACCCCAGAAGGAGAGCTGGGGGTGTTCTAGATCCTGTCCCTTCCCTCCCTGCTGTGTCCTGCAGATTCCCCAGTGACCTGACCGAGGACAGCGAGTGGCTGGAGGATCTGGTGAGCCTCGGGGGATGAGCCAAGGTTACCTTTCTCTTGAATCAAACTGCACACTGCTGGCTGGCTGCCAGGCTCCTGCCGCCCTGCCCGATCTCTCCCTTTGACCAGACCACACTGGACTGAACCCGAGGAGATCATCTCGCTTTCTTACTAACCACCGACGGTTTACGCTTCCCCCTCCCTGCCCCCAGCCCACTGATTCTTCTTTTATTTATTTTATTAGCTGTTAGTTTTATTTTTTTATTTTATTTTTTTATCTTTTTTGGGGGCTGCCCCTTCTTTTTGTTGTTTGCTCTTTCCCGAGCTAGTAGACATATTTTATGAATTGGCTTTGTGATTGTGTTAGGTAGTTTTCATTGAGGAGTATTTTTATTTGGCTTTGAAACTGTTTTGAATATTTTCAACTCTGTTGTTGTTGTCGTCAGTGTTTTTAAAGCACGGTATGTAACAAGAATGCAGTTCTGAAGGGAAGAAAGAGACAGAGAGAGAGCAAAGGCTGAGAGGAACTGCTGTATTTCTATTTTTTTTAAAGAAACTGTTTTTAATTGTTTCTGTTTTGTAAATGTGAGGCTTTGAAAAGTGTGAAACTCCAAGGATCCGAAAACGTTGGACATCGCTATGGAACAAAACAAATGTATATTTTGCTAAGTGAAAAACACTATCCTTACAGCTGAAAGATTTTTTTTTCCTAGGTTTAGTTTTACGTGGGGTTTTCTTTTTCCTCCTGTATAATATGTAAATATTGTGAGCTGAACCTGGCTGCTGCCTGCAGCCTGGCTCCAAGGAGCAGCTCCAGGTCCTGGACTTGGTGCCGCAGCGTGAGCAATACTCTCCAGCAGAATCCTGACAGGACTTTGTTCTTTTTTTGTACACCTTTTACTGTAAGATTTTAAGACCTCTGATGAGATGAGATGAAAGGGGGGCGGGGGGGCGGGCGGGGTGAAATGTACCAGCCATCGGCTGTTTTGCTGAGCGGGTTAAAGCTGCTTCCAATTGCTCGATGTACAGACTCCATCCCTGGGCTCCGTAGCGCCGGCTCTGGGCTGGCTTAGGGAAAGGGCTTTGCCGCCGTTGCTTGTCTTGGTTACTTTGAAAGGAATTCACTCTCCAAACTTTATCGCTTGTGTCAAGATTTCCTGGGAAAGGGGATTCTCCTCTGGAGGCGAGGGTATCGGAAGGGGTGTCAGCCAGGGGGAGATTTGGGTAGTCGTTCTCTGAAGGGCAGGGCTCTGGGATGGGGATTCATTAACAGGGGAGAAAAGCATTAGGGTGGTGATTTGGGGGCGGGTTAAGGGCTTCTCAGGGATTATATGAATTATAGAATTGCAGCTTCCCGTTTGCTTTACTCTGTGTTCTGAAGACTGTGGGAGTTTGTCCGTTGTCCTGCACGGGGTGATCTGGTCCCTTCTCCAGAACCTGTTGGGGCTTCCCCTGGTATGGTCCAGGCCCTTGCTAACCAGCACTCTGCCAGGGGAGGCCTCCAGCAGGAATACACAGGGCAGGTTTGGGTCTGGATTTCAGTGAACCAAAGACCTTGTTAAGGGGGGTGATTAAGCCTTTTATTAAGATGCAGCCAAACTCTTTTCCCAGGGAAATAACAGCTTCATCTTAAGTTTTAAAAATCATTCCCTCTCTTCCCCCAAACTGAGCCCCTGTAAAGGAGATGGGCATTCAGAAAAAGACTGGCAGGGCCACAGTGCCCACAGGGCCCTTCTTCTCTTCCATCTCTCCCCTGTCTGCTGGAACTTGTCCTGACCTGGGCGATGCGTTTGGAGAGTTCTGTTTAGGTAAGAAGGTACTTAACAGATCAGTACTGAAAACACAAAGCAATAATTTTTGTTACTGAGACAAGAGTCTGTATGTCTGTTTTTTTAAATATTTCCTAATTAAAGAAGAGCTGCATTTTATTGGGTTTATTTTTATTCTATATACTTCAAATTTGGGTCTGCGGACAGCGCTTTCCTCCCTCTTGGTGTATGCGCTGAGCTGCTTCCATGCCCCCTCCAGACATCCCGGGCCAGCTGTGCTGCTGCTGGGCTGTGAGTCACTCTCTGGCCACTGCCTGGAGGCTGGGGCTCTGGTTTCAGGGTGGGCAATTTTTTTAAAAGAAATAAAGCTGTGTTTTTAAGCCAGTAAGTTATTACACTCCAATGTTCTCTCCACACCTGTAACCCTTTTTCCAGATTTCAGTTTTAAATTCCTAATAAATTATTTGAAAACTTCCCTTCTCTGTCATTTTTTGGGGGTGTGAGGTTTTCCAGTGGGGGAGATTGCAGGTGAACTTAGACCTGGCAGGAGTTGCATCCCACCTTAAGGGTAAAAGCCCTAGGCAGGTCTCTGACTCACTGTTCTGCTCCCACACTTAAGCAGTGGCCCAGTTTATAATGGGATGCAGATCTGGTTTTAGTAGACATTGTGTCTCTTCTCTACATTACAGAGGTTTTGTATTTCTAGGTTCAGAAAAAGAGATAATGTGGTGCTTACAAGTTTGACTCATACCCTGGATTCAATTGGCTGTGGTGGACCAAGGAATCTGAATGTAAGGAAGTAAAATGCGGAGATGGGAAGTAAAGTCCTTAAAAAGAGAAAGAAGAACTTTTAACAGTGGGGAATAGTAGGGAACTCTGCAATGGTGCTTATAAAAAAGTCTTAAAAATAATTTAAGGCTTAAAGCCTTTTAAGATGGAACTAGTTATAGGCTGAAATGTTCTCACAAATGTACCAAAGACCATTGGCTTTGTATACAGCACAGGTTGGGGAAAACCAAAAATAGAATTGGTGGAAAAATCTTTACCCTGCTGGGATTTTTCTCATGAGGCACTCTTGTAATGCACAAGTGCTTGCTTTCCCACACTTGGTGATCCTTTGGTTGAACTAAAAATGTAGGGAATTGTTGATTTATGATTTTAAAGGCCAGTTGACTGGAAATTTTCTAGGAAACATCAATAACACATCAGATACTGAGAACAGAGGAAAAAGGAACCAGGCTCCTGTTTCATAGGTAAGAAAACTTTTTTTTTTTAATGGTACAAGCAGAGAAGACAGAGAATACTTAAATTGATATTGAAAGGAAAGTCAGCAGATTGATCTGTGGGCAAAAGATTAAGATATTTTTTCTGAACTAACTGTGGTACACACTATACTTTACATTGGCCTTCAATGTTTGTTCAATACTCGCTTAGAACACTGAGAATCCTAAATCAGCAACTCAGCATCCATTTGGCTGTAGGTAACCTATGAGTGGGAAGCCTCAGAATGGGAGTGCTCAAAGATATCAAAAGTCAGAATAGATCTGGGTGTTCAGCACCATGTCTAGCTTTACCTAGATGTCCTATCGATAGGAAAAGATCCAGTGGGTACTTTAGGTACCCTGGTGTCATTTTAGACCCTATGAGGATGAAGGTCATCCTCATCACCCCTTTTGGAACCTTCTGGTGGGTGGTGAGCCCAAAGTTTCCTGCATGAACACTACTGGGCTGTTGCAGAAAGGTGGCCTTTGCATCCTCCTCTGCTCTGAAAAGCTGAGGGCTTGTTTGGTGCTTTGGAAATCAATGCAGATTTGACAACCACGCCTAGGAACTGAATCTTGACTGGGTAAAAATGCCAGACCTGTAGCCCTGAAAATGCCAGAGCCTCTGGGATCTAACTATGAGTTCAGTGTTTTTACTTCTGCCTGATTCCAGAAAGATTTTTCTTACCCAGTTTTTGAACTTCTTTCAAGGTTCCCAACTCACCTCATCCTTTGGCATAGAGAACCACAGGTTCTTAACTGGGTTCTGCATTGATGTTAGAGAAAGATAAACTGCTCTAAGTTACTGAAGTCTGCTGTGTATGTTGAAACTTCTAAGCCCGATTAATTTCCAGTGTAGGTTGCTTAAGGCCACATAAAATCAGATATAACTCCTTGTTTAAGCCAAATACAAAGGTTTTCTAGGTCACTTGGCTCCTGTTTCTTGCCCAGTAGTACCTCCTTCTCCTCTGTGGTTTTAAAGTAAAGAACAGCTTGATTTTTTTTCAGTTGAGCTCATGCCAAATGGTCATTTGATGTGAGTGGACAGCCTCTACCTTATTCTCTGAATTATGCCAGGAGAACCCATGGAGAGATACAGGATTAATGATAAGTGGGATACCATAAGAAGATGCAAGTATTAGTGGCAGGTGGTTATTAGTGTGCCAGAAACTTCCAACTTAACTACCACACTGCTATTATTTTTCAGTAGAGAGCCCTCAAAAATATCCAGATCTTTCAGATTGACTTCTAATAGTAGCATTACAAGAATTTAATAGCAAAAATCTAGAGAGCAAATATTTGCCTTTCCGGCTTTCGTGGATTTAACTCAATTGGCCTTCAACTGGTCACACCACAGCCTGCCACCCACAGCCTCTGATGGAAGAAGTCTGCATTTAGTAATGTAAATACTGGCTGCTTTATCTCAGAACCATGTCAAGGTGAGCCTGTTGTATAAAGACTCATTTCCCTTAGCACCAGTCTCTGTGTACAGCGCTGCGAGAATGAAGTTCCTGACGCTGCTTTTCCTGCTGTCGGGTGTGTAGGTGCCCTGGCCCTGTCCCGGCCCTGGTAACCCTGAGCTGACTCTAACCACCCTGTGTCTGTCTCTCTGCAGTGGGCGCAGCCAGCGCCGAGGAGTCGCCCCGGGCCGTGTGGCTGTTCCGCAAGATGATCAAGTGCACGCTGCCCGAGAGCCACCCCATGCTGGACTTCGCCGACTACGGCTGCTACTGCGGCCTGGGGGGGCAGCGGCACGCCGGTGGACGAGCTCGACAGGTCTATGGCACTCTGCTTTTACAAAGCTCTTGCCTTGCTTGTACTTTCCTGCTTCAGCTTCATCTCAGTTGGCACTGCCTATGAACATTCACACAACTCTCTGGCTGCTGTAAGCAAAGCTTTCTTTCACAGATGGATTCGGGGGAAAAGGATGTGTGCTGTCACACCTTGATGTCTTATTGCTAAGAGAAAATATAATTACAGTGACTCTTCTATGGCAGCACTGTGTGCTCATTCCAGCATTTTTTTTTGCAGCAGTGCTGGGCCAGCAGCCTGGACGCAGCTCTGCACGCTCTGCCCAGTGCTTGGCCATCAACACCTGCAGGGCTGGGCTGCAAAATGCTAGGAAATGGCACAGGCAATTTTGAGACACACCAATCTGGCAGCCAAGTCTTGGATTCTGTTGGCTGAGAGTTTGTCAGCTATCAGGCAGTGAGGGGGAGTGTAGGGTAAACACTGGCTTTTGCTTTCCCTGTGTCCAACTGTGAAGATGCCCCTATAAGTACATATATACCAGACAGCTCTTGGACCATGAGCTGGCACAACTGTATCCCTGTCCTTCATGTCTGCTCTCTTATCGCTGGGCATCTTTTAAAAAATTATTTATTTTTATTTTTTTTATTGTTCAGTGCCTTGTCAAAGCAAATCTAGTGTATTTTTGTGTCTTACAATCAGTTGAGCTTGCAATTCTGGTATTTTCTAATCTTTTCCCCCTTGTTTCCCAGGTGTTGCCAAATACATGATAACTGCTACACACAGGCAAAGAAACTGGAATCCTGCAGATTCCTCCTGGACAACCCCTACACTAAGTCCTACCAGTACAGCTGCTCTGACGGGCAGATCACATGCAGCAGTACGTTCATTCCCACTCCAGATGTTCTCTCTTAGGAAGGAGCAGGGCTGTGTTGCACTCACATCTCTGTGGCAGGAAGGCACTGTGCAAGTTCTTGCCAGGGGAACTGCTTGTTAGAAAGAGGGCACCTCACCTCACAGGCACTGGAAAGAGTGTTCTCTATACAGCCCACGATTTAAAGTTTATGAAGATGTATGCTACAGCAAGATACAGGGAAGCCTGTCTACTCCTCAGGGGATTGAGTACTTTTCTGTGAAGCCCTCTAATGGCAGTATCCAAGAGATCAGCATGTTAACTGGGAATTGTTTTATGGTTTCTGCCGGACACCTCTGATGAGTAGCGGACCCTTTACAGGGCTCCGGAACGGAGGTAAAGAGCAGAGAGGCTGGCAAACAGGGCTGCAAGGAAGGGAGGAAGGGGCAAGGAGAGAGATGGCTTGGCTGGAGCACAGTTTTGGGGGGCAGTGGGTTAGTGAGGAGAAGCCTGTGCACCCCCAAAACCATGGCAGCAGTGAAACGGGAATACCCTGACAGCAGAAATGCCAGCCCGAGCCACTGCAGCTCCTGGCGAAGGAGCCGCGGGCTCTGACGGCTCCTTTCTCTCCTCCAGGCAAGAACAAGGAGTGCGCCATGTTCATCTGCAACTGCGACCGCGCCGCTGCCATGTGCTTCGCCAAGGCGCCCTACAACCCCGAGTACAGGAAGCTGGACACTGACAAATACTGCAAATAATCGCCCTCTTGTGCCTCGGGGCGGCCGCAGGAACAAATAAACAAATAACTAAGCCAAACCAGTACTCCGGGCCCTCTTTCACCGCCACACTGAGGGGAGGGAGCGGCGCGCGGACCCTGAGGGGAGAGAGGCCCCGCCTCCTCTGCCCACGGCCCTGGGAGCGCGTGCGGCCGCCCCGCGCTAGCTGAT
>JAHLSL010000041.1:1774363-1818145 GCA_025920805.1 Petroica traversi
TCATGTTCTTATTAAACCATGGGAGCTGTACTGTGCCCACTGCAACAACTACATTCCTGAACAGTTGTAGTGTGACCTCCCAGTTGCTGGAATAGGCTGCTGCAGTTTCTTAACATTTTTTCTTTTCTCTGTAGCAGAATTAGAGGTGAACTGCAAAGAAACTGTGAAAAGGATCTGAATTTGTGCCTGGTTTGTTCTTCTGAGCTCCAAAATGTATTGGGACAACCTAAAGTTAAAGTTGTGATCTGACTTGGAAAATAGAACTTTTAGTCTCAGCAACTTGATTTCAACAAGTCTTAATTACATTGCGTCTGTCTCAATTTTTGTGCAGCCTTTCAGACAGGACAAGATCTAATTAACAGTAAGCAGCTGAACAAAAAAAAGTGTGACCCTTTCTGTCTAAGCTTTTCTGTGGTGTACAGAATTGACCACGGAAAAGCACACCAGCTGTTTTCCCTCTGCAGATCATTGTTAGCCCCAGAATGGCTCACTTAATTCTCTAAAGCCATTCACCTTGGGATGCTCACATAATGGAACAGTGCTGTGCTGATACGGCTCCCCTGAAATAAGTCAGACTTTCAAACTCAAGTGAGAGTTGTTTGTTTTTCTTTCCTCATTATCTATGGGTGGATTATCTGAGTTGTGGATTAACTGTGCCATGGATACAGACGTCTGCACTGGCTCTGTTCAGAGTCAAGCTGGTTAGGCAGGACTTGTTGGTTCAGGCACAGTGCCATGTGGACAAAGCTGCTCTGCGTCCAGGGACAGTTATGGCCCAAAAGGAGTTTGGTATTGAGCTGGGACTTGCAGGTTCAGAGTTGATTTCAAGTAAAATCAGCTCAGATACTTCCACTTGCTTCTGAATCTGTGTGATGCAGTGAGTGAAGGGCCTTGCTGGGCATGAGGTCTCACAGAGACCATTGGTGTGTCTGTTCTTAACTCCCTGCCTTTATCAAAATCTCCTGCCTCTTCCTAGAGCTGGAGGATTTGATCAGTGTGTACATCTGCACTGTAAAATGGAGGTCCAGAAGTATATCAGTTTTGTGCTTGAACTGGAGAGGTTATGAAACATGTGAGAATGGATTTGTCTTGCTTCGGGGATTCATTTGGAGTTGAAAAAAAAATCTTTGCTCCCTTTTTCCTCCCTCTCCCAGTGTTGAAGAAGCCCAGTCAGGAAACTTTCTGCAGGCTGGAGCTGTGCACCCTCTGTTCTGGGGGAGCCTCCGTGGCACAGGACACGCAGTGCTGGATGTAAACTGGAACAGCCCTGGTGGGAAGGGGGAGGAGAGCAGCTGGCCAGGCTTGTCCAGATTGTCTCCCTTGAATCTCTCTGAGGAAGCGCGTTTTGCGGATGTGCTTGGAGTTTGACAGGAAGTTTGCTGAATGAGTTTGCCATTCTGCAGCATTGTAAATTGGCACAGAGAGCCCAGCTTTGTCCTAAAGAGTGAGAATCCTGACTTGGGGCTCTTGCCCCTTTCAGGGGATTGCCAAAGCACAGCCTGAGCTTCCAGCACACAAGTGACCATCCTCACAGATGTGCTTCAGACAATCTGAGACACTGAGTGAGATGCTGAGTTTCTGGTGCTTTGGTGTGACCTTGTCTAAGTCGTATGAGGGAACTGATCCATGAGGATCTGCTGTTGCAGAGGATGAACTGAATTTGTGTAATGTGTCATGTATTTATGGTGAGAGGAGTAGGAGAAGAGAAACTTCACATTTGCTTTAGTCAGGTACCGTTTGATTTTGACTCCAAAAGTTTTTTACAGCCTTTTCCTGAAAGGGGCTATTTGCAAATACTACTGGAAAACCTTTTGGTAACTCCAAACAGAAATGGTGTGGCTTTTAGAAGCTTTCATTTGATGTCTTTTAAATTCTCACTTCTCTACTGCTATTAAAAAAAAAATTGTTTTCAAAGCCTTCAGATATTTTTGAACTGGATTTTGCAATCAAAAAAACCCCAGCATTCACTAGAGCTTTTAAAAGGTATTTTACAGAGAAGTTATATCTATTTAACGAGGAAATGTTTATGACAGTGTTTTGACTGTGCACATCAACTAGACTGTGAGCTGTTTTTTTTGAGGTGTGCTTGCTCACTTCTAGAAGGATTTTTCTTTTGCATAAGGTTTGTCTAGCAATTTAGCTTCCAAATTCTGGGTGCATTGTTCAGGGACACAAGAGATTTTGCTTTATAAGTTGTTTCCCTCTGTTTTAGGAACTCTAATCCACCCTCCCTTCAGTGCTTAATCCTCTCAAGATTGACTTTAAAGGGACCAACCTTGCCATTGATTTTTCATGGGAGTGTGGAGGGAGGTGCATATGTTTCCATCTGTCATCTGTCCTAACATTTGGAAGATTGCTGTGCTCTGCAGGGCGGTGCTGTCTGTCCCTCTCCAGAGGGGGATGCGTGCCTGTTTCTGACTCAGTTCCTTTAGTTTGGGAGTCATGCTGTGGGTTTTGGGCTCACTTGACTAAAAGTCTACTGCGAAATTTCTCATGGTCAGCTACGCCCAGGAAATGGTATTGGGGGGGGGAGAACTGGTAAAGTAATTTGGTGCCTTGGCTTTCTACTGGCTCAGGTTTCTGAGTCCTTCCTGCCGCTGGGCGAGAAGGCTGTAAACAGAACTAATGCTCTGCACAATGGGGTTCTGACTTGTTTCAGCTCCTTAGCTGTTGTGACCCCTCGTAAAACAGGGACTTCATTGTCCTGAGCAACTCAGACAGGGAGTCCTCTGCCTCAAGCAGTGTGTGATGCAGAGAGAAGCTTCTTTTCTTGCTGCTCTATTTCCACGGAAAGGCTGGACTCTGCTGTCTTTAGCTCCTTTGTCCCTCGCTGGGAGAGGTCAACTTGTCCCAAGTGTTCAGCTGCCCTTCTGCTTAAAACTGATCCTCTGACACCATCTCTGCCACTAGAGAAACAAATGGGAAACTTCTCATACGTCTTCAACTCTCTCTCTCCTTTTTCTTTCTTTCCTAGGGAATCATGGTACTTCAGTTTCTCTGGACCCCTTTTTCCTCACCTCTTGCCCTTTGAAGTCTATCTATCATATGCAACAAGGACATTGTGAAACTGTGGAAATAACCGCTAAAATTCTAAACTCTGGCAGCAGAACAAGGTCTAATAATGCACTTCTATTTAGATCAGAGATGGTTTTCTGATTTGCTGCTCAGACAGATAAATCCCTTATATTAAAACTCTGTAACTAGAGCAGAGGGGGAAAGCCTGTCCATGGCCACAAAACAAATCTGTTTGAATTGAACTGATGTGTTAGTTGTGATATCCAGAATCTGTTGCAGCTTTGGAGACAGCCAGAGCAGATTCTGAATGCAGTTGTGTGTGCTAGTGGAAAATCAGTGTGAGCGAATGGGTTCTGTGGTCCCAGTTTCCTGCTCTGGTCTCAGCCTACGCGTCCCTCTTTGTGAACTGATCCTGTGTGTCCCTTTTTGTCCGATGCGGAAGCTGTTAATGAAGATGCTCTTCTGTTCCAGCTGCCTGAGAGTGAGACATTGTCTGTGGGAGGCTTTCTCACGCTGTGATAAGATGGTGGGTTTAGGGAATGAGTTCCTTGCTCACTTCAGGCCTGTTTTAACTAACTGAGGTTTAGTAACAAGCCCTGGAAATACAGGTTATCATAACTGTTTAAATGATAGGGAACTTTCTCATCTGTGGCAAGATTACTACATTCAGTAGTGCAGAGTAGAAGCAAGAAGTGGCACCATGACTTTCCACTTTGGTTGAAGTTGAATGGGCTAGAGAATAAGTTGTGATCTCAGAGTGATTTCTCTTGATTTAACTGCTGGCTGCTGAGGTATTCCCTGTGGCTGTCTCCCTTGCTTGTGTACACAATAACTTGGACAGTTAACTGGGTCAGCAAGCTGATTCTTCTCAAAGTCATTTTTTACATGGACTGGGAAGTGAGGCCACCTCTTTTAGCTGTGGGTTATGTTTAATATAGCATAAGGTAACCATTTATCCACAGCCTCAAAATTGTACCCTAACTTAAGGCATGTTATTTCTCTGTCTGTGAAACAGGGGTAATTGCTCCTTACCTGCAAAGTGTGGTTAATGTTGGTTGAGATCTTTGTGTTTCTGAAATAGCTTGCAGCTGAAAAGCTTCTTTCAAGCTTTTCTGGTCACCATTGCTGGAAAAGTTTACAGTGGCAAATTTGAATTAGATTTACATTTTTTATTCCTTTCTCAGCCCTGTTGAATGTTCCCTCTCTGCCCTTCCGTTTGCTCATCCTTTCTTCACCCCCTGGTATGACAGGCTGTGAGTAGGGAGAAAAGATTTCCTTTTCCTTCCAAGTTCCCCACAGTAGGTCTGCCCTGGTCTTTCCCTTTACCACAGAACATCGTGAAGTCATTCAAAGAATGTTGTGTGCTAAAGATATACCATAAAAATAGGAGGTGGGTGATGACTTTCTCATATCAGTTTTAGCTGTTTTTCCCATTCATACCACTCTTTGCAAATGGACTCAGAGCAGCAGCATCCAGCTAGCTGGGGACAGCCTCCCTTGGGTTTTAAAGTCCATGCTCTCTCTTCTGGGCATGAGTTTTTAAATTCCTATGAAGCAAACAAGTTGAAATCTCAACTGGAGTTGCAGTGGAACAAATTTGGTGTTGGTGTTTCGGTTACAGGACTAAGTCTCTGAGGTTATGTGTTCGTGCTGTTTTAGGAGTCTGGTAAACTCTTTTTCCGCTCACACAAATGCAGCTTTTTCTTTTAGCAGACAGTAACTATTCTGAATTTACATGTGAGATTTATCTAAGCAGTTTGAGACAACTGTAAACTGAGGAGCCAAGAGAACTTAGGGCAGGCCACAGGAGGAGGCAGCCTGCATTGTTAGTGCTTGGCTCCTTTTCCCATGAGCTGGATTGTCTCTACACTGTGAACAAGTTCCGTTTAAGTTATTTAAATGATGATGAGATAGTCTGGAGTTGTCCAATGCAGCTCGTCGTGCCACTTCTCACAGTGTTCTTATTACCTTGTGCACATCTGTGTAGATGACACTGCTGGGTGAGGTACTGAGTGTCAGGCTGGCAGCATGCAGTGGAGTGTAGCTTGATTTCTTGTGTTTTTTACTGTTTATTGCACGTGTTTAAACCTCTTAACATTTTGCAAATCGTTTGAAGAACATCAAAAAAAGTAAATGACACTCCAGGGAATAACCCTTCTGAATGACACTCTGTGTGGGGAATTGTGCTTTAAATGGCTCAGCTATAAATCAGACTGTATGGGGGCTCCAGGAATAAACCAGTCCCATGTTTTTGTCACAGAACTGAGCTGGCAGACAGAATTAATCCTGTTTCTATCTAGATGCCTTACAGGATCTTGCTTTATTTCCGTTGCTGAAGAGGAGGGTGAACAGAGAATTTCACTTTGTGCTGTGGTGAAGTTTGTGGTGGCTCAGGGACTGTGGTTAGGCTGAGTTCTGATAAGAGCAGAAGGTGGTAAAAGAAGCCAGAGGTAAAAAAGGTCATGGGCAGGAGGGCTGTAAATAATTTGCTGTGGATTAGTGGCTTAGTATTCCCTTGTTTTATCCTCTTTCATGGTTCTAAACAAGTTCAGGGCTTCTCTGTGAAAAGGTTTCTTTTGGGTTGAAGCCACTAATTTCAGCTGGGTCAGACAAAAAAGCCTAAGGCTAACTGCATGTCACTTGAGGTTACTGGTGCCCTGTGAGCTGGAATAAGATGATGGCTTGGCTGGTCTCTGCTGCTCCTCATTTCTCAGCACCAGCAGCTGCCTTGGGACTAGGTTTGGGATTGTTTTTTGTGTGGGTTTTTTTTTGTTTTTTTTTGTTTTTTTTTTTTTTTGCTGCTAGCAAATGACCCATTTTGGGCAGAGGTGATCCCCAAGAGTAGGGTGCCAGGAGTAGTACTTCTGGTTTGTAGCTCCTGTTCATTATGGTTTTATGTGGGAGACTTTTTTTGGTCTGTGTAGGCCTGGTCAGGCAGTGTGACACACAGCTGGAACTATTCTGCCAGGCTGTGAGCCGCTCCAGCAGTTAGACAGGATCCCTGCAGAGAGCTGGAGCACTGGGGGAGGGAGCGAAATGCCATTTCATCCACGTCATGAAATCTCTTATCAGTGGCCAATTCAGTGTTGTGAGTGGGTGAGCTGCATTGGCCTGAAGAAGCTGCCTTTTATTTCTGCTGTAAAAGATGAGGAGCTCAGCACTGTTAGTCAGACTGAGAGCTGTGGAGTGGCTGTGTGGAGTTTGGGATGAATTTGTCAGTCAGCTTCTTATAACCCTAAGCTTGTAGTTTTCAATCTATCCTGCTTGTGCTTAATCTGACGTTTGCTGCTTAGCTGTCCTGAGCAGTTTGCTTGGGCAGAGCCTCACAGCTGCTCTGCCATGCTGCTCCTGTGCTTCTTAACTGCTTAAATCCAGTGCCTCCAGCACCTTCCATCTTGGGGTCATGCCTAAAAGCCTTGGTGTGAGTTACAGAGAAAATCTGTTAGGTTATCATTAGTTTTTTTCTGTAAGGGCTGGTTAAGGGCTTCGTTTGTTGGATGCTACTTTCCCATCAAATGCAAGGGAGAAATCTACTTGACAGTGATCCCCATGGTATGGCTGTGGTGATGTGAAACTCTGAGACCTTCTGGGCAGTCTTGATCTGCTGGAGCCCCCTGATTTTATTGCTGGGGTCTGGAAAATGCTGTGTGTGGGATGGGAGAGCCAGTGGGACGCGAGGCATTGGGAGCAGTGTCTCTGGTGTGGTCCTGTCCTTGCAGGGCTGGGATGATGTTTGCTGGGGTGGTGGGGTTGAAGGAGGGGGCGGGGGGTGGTGCAGGGAGGAAGCTTTATGTAATTCTTGGCTGGCTTTTGAATAATTGTTTTAATGAAATGGAATGCAGTGTATTCAGTACTTGGCAGAAACAGGTTTTTTTTTTTAAAGTTATTTTCTGTCTTGGAGGGGGGAAAGGAGTTGGAGTTGCTCTATTTTTCAGCTGCTTTAAACACTTACACTTGGATTTGTCACAAAGATAGAAGTGGGATACTATTGTTGTTGAGGGGGCAGTTGCACTGCTGTGCATGTGTGGAAGTTGTCTTTGTACACTGGATGTGTAAGTGGCAGAGCTTGGTCCCTGTGTTTCTCTGAGGGCTGTGGATGCCAGTGTGGTTTGAGGTGGAGCAGGTTAATTTTAAAGTACTCAACAGTAAAGGGATGAAAGTGATGTGAATGAATACATGTCCATATAAAATATATGTGCATCCAGGTACTTGATAGGAAAGTTCATCTCTTTTCCTCTGTGCCCTAGTTCAGGGCGTAGCAGGGAAAAATATGATGAGCTGAGACAAGAAGTCAACTTAATTTTCAGAAAAGCAGAAATGTAGGCACTGGGAATCTTGACTTCTCTAGACTAGTGCAAAACAGTCTCTCCAGTTATCTCAGAGGCTTGTTGACTTTTACATAGGATTGGTGGAGAGACAATCAGAGATCATGCTGAAAACCCTTTTTTAGAAAGTAATTTGAAGAAGGATTTATTTCATGTACCTCTGAAAGGGAAGTTTATTCTCATGCTGCTTCTATTTCAGTGTTGCTGCCATTTCCATTTTTGGTCAGTGCTGGAGATCGGTCTCTCTTACTCATCTTTACCTCTCAAAAATCTACTTTCTCTTTGGTCTTTGCAATTTTTTTTCTCAGTGGTTTTTTTCTGTGGCCAAGAGTTCTCTTGTGAGTAACTGCCTTTGGTTGATAGAATAAAATTTTTCTTTATCAAATAACAGCAACAACTTGTGTTCAGGGCATTGAGATGAAGGAGCTGTCATGTGTTTAATTGCTTTATTAGTACTGCTCTTGGTAAAATATCCTCACTCTTTCTCTTGCTGCTGCTGAAACAAGCAAGACACTTGAGACTAGTACTTGTGTCATGATGCCAGATGACAGGTAGGATGATGGGCCATCTACCTTCTCATGTAGGAAGAGATAATACAGCCTTAAACATTCTCCAGCTCTTCTCCATCCACTGGCTCCAGTATACTCCAGTTCTAAAAATGTTAGTTTTCTGTCTGGATTTAACAACTTTCTTTCTTTTAGCAGGGCAATGTCATGACATTGTGAAGCTCTTGAGCCACATTCTTCTGCCAATGCTAAAAAAAAAGCCAAACTAAGTCAGAGCTCTGCAGCTGTAGAGCCATCAGCAGTCTCCGTCGAATTGCCACCCACATCTCCCCAAGTGGACCAGGGGACCAGTTCCCACACTCATTTCTGAAACACTGTTCTCCTTTCATTTCCAGAAGCTGCTTTGAAAGTGAAAAGGAGCTGCATTTACTAGATTTTTAGCCATGTGATTCTTGGCCGCTTGTACTCCGTTGTCTTTCAAAGCTTGCCCACTATCTGCAGTTACTTGGGTTATTTTTAAGTTATAGTGCAGTGCTCATTAGACCGAAAGCTTCATTTCAAAACTTTCTACCTATTATAGTTATACGTAGTACCAAGATCCACACAACTGAAAAATGTGAAATATTTTGTTGTCATTTCCCCCTGCCCTGTTCTGTGAGTTTACATTGTGCTTTTGGCAGCACTTTGTGTAAGTCAGTTGTTGACGATGACTTACACTTTCTGGCTTACAAAGAGTTCCATGTTGCTTCCAAGTCTGCTCCCACCCTGTTGGAGAACACCCTTGCAGAAATGAAAACTTCTTAAAAGAAACCTTTTTGAGAGTACTTCTGTAGCAATTAGATTCTTAACAAGTCAGTTAAAACACATATGATATTTGACACAAGTTCCCATTTAAAAAAAAAAAAGGGGAAACAGCCCACTTCAGAGTGGTTGGCAGGTCAAGCCAGCAAGTCTTTATTTATATCTCAATGTACTAACTTTTTATTTGGGTGAGAATTGCTGGGACTCAGTATCTCCTTATTGACACAGGCTTTTAAAATTTGAGATACCTTGGTTTTTCTAAGGGTAAATTTGCATTTGTTGAATGTTCTTTGCATTTATGCTGTTGGGAGATGTGTTTGTTACTTACTGAATGGGAAGTTGCTGAAGTTAATGAAAAGTACACGTTTCAAGGACTAAAATCTGTCAAGTCTGCATTCTGATAACCCATTTAAGAGCCTTCAGAATAGGAATGCCTCAATAAGACTGTACTAAATATGGATATGATTACAGAGTCTCTTTAGTGTCCCCTTTCTTTATTACTGGAATCCACCTTTTGCTGGTAGCCAGGGCACTCTACATCTCATTGGCAGAATTTGTGCTTCTAATGCTTTTAATGAATTCAGAATTCTTTTAATGAATTCAGAATTTACACTAGTATTTCAGCCCTTTATTTCATCATCTTTATGTGTGTCTCAAATTTTGTAACTGGCACTTTGCCTGGATGGGTCTATATTCAGATCTGTTTATGCTGCTTGGGATAGGATTTCCACAGCTTAAAAGATGCTATTTTTTTCCCCTCAAGTTCCATGTCTATTATTGCATAACCATGCAAATCCTACTCTTCCCTTTATTGGTAATAGGGCCCACATGCTTTCCTGTTTCTGTTACTTTTAAAAAAGCAGATAATTAACTTGGAATGTGCAAGCTCTGACAGTATTTTGCCTGCGACTGTGTCCAAACCCATTTTTACATATTCAGATGGAGAGGATCACAGGGATCTTTAGCAACCTTGTTACTGACTGTGGTTGCCTGTGTGCTGCTGGGGTGTCTGAGGTGGTGGTCCTGCTGCTGATTGAGTCAAAGCAAGGACTTGCTACTGCTGAAAGGAGACATGGCTTTACTTTTCCTTTCTCCTTCTGTCCTGTTTGGGTGTTCTTGATGACTGCTGTGCTCATTTCTCCCCTGACCCAAAAGAAGACACTCAGCTTTTTTCCACTGGGTGTATATTCTGTTGGACTGGTTTACAGAGGGGTCTTGTGAGAGCCAGTGCCTGCACAAGTAAGTGGCAGCAGCACATGTCTGGAGGAGGGAGTAAAACCTCTCCATTTTTGGCAGTGGTGAGCTGTTAATTCGCCTTTCTGCATCTTATGAAACTGTATCCTTCAGTCCAGGGTGCTCACTGTCCAGTGGAGCTCCTGTTGCACTGTAAACTCTCATGTAGCACGTTTTTCTTCCCGAGATGAGTTAGAATCAGCACTTATCAAATTATGATCTCCAAAATGTCAAGTGCTCTACAGCATTTGTGAGGGATCCCCTTGAGAGGTCAAACCCACTTGTCATTTCCACCTGAGGGCTCTGGAGCACAGGCACACCAGGATTGCTACTGCCCAGAGATTTGGAGACCACTGCTGGGTGTTCATGATGTTTTGCCACTGTTCATGTGATTTGCCACTGTTGATTTCACACCAAGCTACTGCTTAGAATGCTCAGAAGGGTGACCCAGTCCTGGATCAGCATGTGTTGTAACCTCAGTGCTGTTTGTGACAACTTTCAGTTGTACAAATCTCAACCAAACACCAACACAGGTCTTAAAAAATGCCCTTGTCTACCCTCTTTTGAGTGGGCATGTGGAGGGTTGCTCACTGTAGCTCTCAAGCCTTGAGCTTCTATTTATTCCCTTTAGCAAAGAGCTGTGGTTTAAAATCCACAGTGTCTTGTTTTCTGCTGGTTCTGTTCCCATCCTTAGACTCTTGTCTAGTGGAGGTCTCCTTTGCACCAGATTTGTCAGATGTTTGTGGAATGGCAGCGCTGTGTTCTGACCTAGTGCTTATGGAGTAGCTGCACGCTGGTGTAGCAGGAAGGGTCTGGTTCCTCAGATAGCTGGCTTGGCTGAGCCACTCTTCCTGCAGGAGTACAAGGGAGTTGGTATTTTGTCCAGAGGCCTTGGCCCTGGAAATTTTCCCTGAGGGGTCAGTTCAGTGGCTGCGTGTTTGATGTTCGTGATTTTTTTTTTTGGCAGAGGAGAGCAGAACCTGTTGGCCTTCTAGAAACTTTCAGAGGGAAGCCAGCAGCAAATGAAAGTTCCTGTGACATGCACGAGATATGTTAACTTAATATTTTGCATGCATAAGGATAAATCAAGGACTAAAAAAGACAATGTATTGGTTACTAATGTTTTTGGTTTATTAGTTTTTTTCCCCCCCCACCTAGAATGTTGGCTGAAATCCAGCCCAGGTCAGTAGTGAGGTGTTAGCTGTTTAGTTGTTTGTGTAAAATGTTTACACTCCAGTCTGGTCCTCCCAGGAAACTGGCCAGGATGCCATTTCTGTTTGCACAGAGCAATGTCCCTGCTTTAGTCTGAGCCAACTCACCTCCCTCCCACAGGCAGTTGGGTCAGGATTGGCCATTTGTTGCTGCCTTTGTCTGTGACTTCCTGGAAATGCCTGAGGATGTGTTTGCTGTCAGGCAGAGATCAGAAATAGATCTTGCATAAGAAGAGCCACTCCAGGAGAAGACTGTCAGAGGCTGTACTCTCTTCCTTGGAGCCCAAAGCTGTTTCCAATTTCACAGCTGACACATAGGGAGAGAAATAGAGACTCTCTAATTTGTGCAGATAGTTGTTCCCTGTGATCTTTTACAGGACTGGCTGTAACTGCCTGTTGAACACCAGTCAATTTGCTTCCAAGAGGAGAGCATTCTGACAAAAGACTTGTTGGCAGGTGGAGCTCATAGCAGACTGCAGATTCAGGCTGAGAAATTCCAACTTAAATATTTTTATTACAGGCCTGAGAGTCAGATTTGCTTTATATTCTGATAGAATATGGACTTGACGTGTTGTGTTGGGCTGTATCTGAGTTCTCCATTTCTAAAAGGTACAGAAATGTGTACCTTTTGTGCTGTGAAGGCAGTGTGAATTTTAGGGTGTGGATTCTGATTTGTGAGCCTCGTTGGGATTCAGGTGCAGTGGCTGCAGACTTTACTGCCTGCAGTTGCTGCAGGCCACAGCCAGTTCTATCAATACAAAATAGAATATGTGGAGATTTAGGCTTAGGGTGTGGAGCTGTGACAACTGTGACTGGAAAAGGCTTCCATGTGATAATTACTGTAACTTGTGGGTGGGATAATCATCTGAGGACACTGGTGCTTAGATCATAGCAGTCTGGATCCCTGGAGGTCAGGAGCTGGAGTACTGGGGAAGGCTGGTTACGTGTGTGCAAGCATTCTTCATATCACCTTGTGATTCTTCTCTTGTGCAATCTCCAACTTCTCTGTCCAGTGAAGCAGAGCCCAGCCTTGTGCTCTTCAGCATTGTGCAAACGTTGAGGTCAGTTCGGCTTTTGCACGCGCTGTGTCACAGGATGTGCTGCAGCTGTGATGTTCAAACCCTCAACAGCCTTTTCCTCATTCTCCTGAAGATTGTTCATGGAGTGGAAGAATTTTTTGACTGTGCTTTATCCAGCTTTGGAAATGGTTTCCTGTTATTCAGGACTCTGCCAGTCCAGTGAGTCTAGGTAGAAAGGAACCACACAAGGGATTATTTTCTGTTTTAGCTTCACACAACCATGAATCTCTGGAGGCATTCAAGGCTTGTGTAGCTGGATCTGGCATTCCGAGGAAACCCTTGGTAGCTGTGAAACTAAAAACATTTATTTGTTTAGTAAGCTGGAACATGAATTCAGGTTTAGGCAGCCAATCTTAGCATAGGGTGTTTTTTCTTGGCGTGAGCTGTTTGCTGCTCAGGACTATAAACAGAGGGAAGTAAATACAAGATGTGTCTTTTTACTTCAAGTGTGGAGAAAGCCTTGCTATAAAAAAGAAGATGCTCTATGTGGCAGGAAATAACCCAGCACTTCTGGAAATGAGAAGACCCACCTTTGGGAGGGAAGAACCTCTGAAAGGAGCTGTCACAGTGCTGCTGCTCAGTTCCAGTGCTCCTCTTGGAAGCAATAGGTGAAGAATACAGCAGCCAATCTTGCTGGGTTTGTATGGCCTTGCTTTCCTCTGTGCTGGCCTTAGATCTTCAGGGCCAGTAAGAGTTTGTTCTTCCTGGTGTTTCTGTTGCCAGCTTTTGAATGTGATAGGCAAAGCAGTGGAATAGACATCTGAGGTAATTTGAAGAGCTTCAAAAGGCTACACTTGCTTTTAGCAGCTTTTTGTCTGAAAACCAGAAAAACTTGTGACATTGAGAATATTTGTCTCTGACCACAAAAGCAGTTATGTACCTTGTGGGACTTCCATTATCTTACCCATCTAATCAACTGTTCAGAGACAGTGGAAAGGGGATGAAAGTTTGATCAGGAAGTTGGAGAAAGGCAGAAAAACTACGTGTTTCTCTTTTATAGGTGGTGGTTAATGTCTCTCACCCAGTTTAAGCTGGAATCTAGTTTAATGTTCAGAGAGCTAAGTGGAAAAATTCTGGTCCTACAGTAAAATCATCCTTCACACAACTTGGACGGTAGGCCAGGGAGTGCTGTGGATTTGTATTGTTTCATCCAGGAAGCTGTGCTGACTCAATCTTTAAAGCACTTGCAGTGTCTCTCAGCCAGCATGCTGAGTTGGTGATCCCATGCCCTGTGGAATTAGTTAAGTTTAGGTTACCTCCCTGCCAGCTTGGTGATGTGAACGGGGCCAGCAGCTGAAGGATTTCCCAGCCTGTTGCATCCAAGATGACAAGAGGTGGGTGTGAGGTGCTCCCTCAAGGAAAGGGACTGTGATTCCCAGGGAATGCTGGTGTCAGCCTGCAAACTGGTCAGCTGGTTTTCCTACAGTGTCGTGCCCTTGAGAGTCTTGCAGCTGCTGGGCTCCACAGGAACCTGCTGACTCCACATGATGCTGCCCAGTGCTCCAGCACCCTCAAGTGCACACAGACACCACTCTGAGCCTGCAGGTCTGGGTGTCACACAAACCTTCATTTGCAAGGAAATGCTGTGGGCAGTTCCAGGAAGCTCTAGCAGTGACGTTAATGGTTTTTCAGCACACACAAATGTCCCACCTGCCCATCAGAGGCATCTGGTGGAAGGTCTGAACTCACATGATGGCTTCGATTGTGTCTTTGTAGCATACAGAGTTGGCTTATATTCAGTTTTATGGTTAGGAGTCTCTGTCAAAAGCTCACTCTTAAGCTCAGCAGCACAAATGAGAGCATCAGTGGGTACATAGCATGTGCAGCCCTAGGGACTGAGCCAGGTCACAATTCTGGAGCTGGAAAGTCAAAATAAAATGCCAG
This sequence comes from Petroica traversi, assembly GCA_025920805.1. Classification (NCBI taxonomy): domain Eukaryota; kingdom Metazoa; phylum Chordata; class Aves; order Passeriformes; family Petroicidae; genus Petroica; species Petroica traversi. Next base: position 1,788,418 of record JAHLSL010000041.1, read on the forward strand.
TGTTGGTTCAGGGTGAGCAACAGGTATTGGTGAAGGATGTCTCCAGAATTAAGAGCTTTACAGTTTGAGCTCCTGCTGATTGCATCTTTTCAGGCGGCCTTTTTTTTCTGGTCTGCATCTGAGCTGCAGATGAATCATGGGAATCTGACAGGAGGGTAGGTGATTTCTTTCAACTAATGGCAGGATGGGCTGGATTTGCAATTTGTGTTCTGGCCTGAAGAACACCAAGTTGAAGGTGAAAGTAGAGCATTTCCCATTTAAAGCAGAAGTTTTATTCACTTACTTGAACAAGGGCTCAATTCTGGCATTTTCTATAAAAACTACTTAAGTCATAGAGTAGTTGGAGCTGTGCTTCTAAGAAACCTAATGGGTTTATCTAAAAAAAAAAACCAAACCAACACCTCAGCAAACTTTTATTGGGTTAGTAAGTTGAATTTAGTTTAGAAAGTGTCTGGTGATCAGCAGAGCAAGTTCCAGGAACAGCCTGGGTTTGCATGCTGGGGAAGGAGGGATCCCTGAGCCCTTCCCTTACACTGGCAGTGTGTGATGGTGTCAGCTCTGCTGGAACTACAGCCAGAGCACTCCAGGGGTTTGCAGTTTATCCCCAAATGTACAGTGAGTAGTTACTGATAAACACTTCCTGAAAGTGCTCCACACGGGCTGTATTTGCACACTTTTACCAGCCCAGGCTTGGGGTGGTAGTAGTGCATGTTAGTTGGGACCAGTTAGTTGGCCACAAGCTCTGGAATAAACTCTCCAGCTTGGGTCTCAGTGGTTGGGAAAGGAAGCCACAGTCATTGCTGCAGCTGCTCATGCAGACCACATCTCACACTGCAGTGTCTTGTCTTTGTTTAGACATTTGCTGATAGTGGTCAGAGCTGGGTGCTTGGGCTGCTGTCCTGGGCAAGGCTCACTGGTTTGGCTGTCAGTGCTCCAGTTATGGCACAGAAAGGATTCACGGTGGCTGCCACCACCTGATTCTGACAGCAGTTCTGGCTGTCACAGGATGAATCCTTGCTTGGTTTGTCTCTGCAGCTGGGGTAGCCAGGCATAACTGCTGCTGGGTGGCTGCCTTTGCTGTTAAGCTTTTCAGGAGCACCCACGCAAGTTTGTAAATCAGGGCTACTAATGCAAAGTTTTGCTAATTTTAAGGGGCAATTTTGGTCTGAAACTACAGAGAAGCTTCAAATTTTTAACGGATATTGTCTTTACTCTAATTCACCCCACCACATACTGGTATTAGTTGGGACATTATTTTTGTTAAGCAGCGACACAAAGTCTGACTTGCACCAGTACCTTGATAACAGAAAGACAAGGCTTTAAACATCAGTACATTAAAGAAAGAGCTGAGTGACTTAACTGACCATGCAATCTGAACTTCCTCTAGTCAGGTATGGGCAATGTGAATTAAAAATCTCAGTGGCTGCTCTGTGCTGATTCTCCAGCAGTTGTTAGGTCTGGAAAATGACTTATCTTTTATGCCTTGAATTTTTGTGTATCTTAAATAACAATCTGCCTGCTTCACAAGAAAGCTGAGAGCTTTTATTGTGTCCAGTGTTCTAACCTCCTTCTTGACATACTGGTTAAATTTTGGAAAACTTTTAAATACCATCTCCTCAATGTTTTACCAGTAAGCCAAGCTATTTTGCATACTTTCTATATATGTGAACTGGAGAACCTGAGGATTTTAAGAGCATCTAATTGCACTTTGAGTTTTTAAGGTCTCATTTTGAATGTAAGCTTTGCATTATTTTGCTTTTATAGTCTCTGATACTTTTGCATTTAAAAGCATTGATTAGAATGTAATGCCTTATGAACCTGTTAATAAATGTCTTTTACCTGGAAGGCAATGTCTGCCTTACCTGTTCATGATTTTCCTAATTCTGATAAGGCTCTTCCATTTTGCTGAGAAAAATCAAAATGAGAATTCCTGCCGTAAGTGTCTGGGGCTCCCCACACCTTCTGCAGTCAAACTCCAGGGCAGTGAGAAGTCCTATAGCAAGGCTCCAGCAAGTCTTCTTGATGCAGGTCTTGTACAGCACTGCAAATATTTCTTTTGAAAGGCTGTTTAATAGGATAAATATACCCAGGCTCCCATTCCTGTGCAGTTACTCACAACATAAAACTGTCATGCCAGGGATTGGGTTACTGCCTTGAGCTGGAACTGCATTTACTCCTGGAGTTGGGGAGAGAAGACTTATTTTAACCTAATGAGATTTTTAAAGCTTATGTTCAGGGATTTTGCAAAGAGATGGCTCAGATGAGGCTGCAAGCTCAAACTTCAGTTCTGGAGATGCAATTCCCTTCCCCACATTCTCTTAGGGGATAGCAAAAATCAAGGGTTTGAATTCAGCATCTTGCTGGTATTAAGAAAAAAAGGGCTGAAGAATGGTGTGTGATTCTGCCAAGGAGAGGTCTGCAATTCATCTTACACTGAGACATGATCAGCATGTAAAGTCCATGTCCTCATTGAGTGGTGCCCTTGGGTGTATCTTGATTTTTATTTCTATTTCCCAGTCCTCTAGGAACCTTCTGCTGCCTAAACCAGAAAAACTTGTAACAGTTCTACTTATTTGGGTAAATAGAGGCAGAGGGGAAAGTAGGGGAGGTGCAGAAACCTGTTCTGTGCAGCTGCAGTAGGAAATACTGTAGTTTGTGCCCAGACATCTCATCCTGATTCCTCAGAGTGCTGTATGAGGGCTGTCAGGAACATGTGGCACCAGAGATGCTGGGGGAGATGGGACTCTGTGGCTGAATGCATTTGCTCTGTGTGGTGGCTGGATGAGGATTCCTGTCTCCAGTGCTGCTCACTTTCCAGATGTCCCATGCAAGAAGCAGAGCTGCAGCAATGTGTGGTTTGATCTCTGTGCAGATGTGGCTTTCAGCTGTTGAAAATGAAAGGCTGATATGTGAGGCATTTGAAGTATCTTGCTTCAGTTATGCTTCCATTTCCTCCCCAGCAGTAGATGAGATGTGGAAGAAAATTGACCACCATCCTTTTGATCTACCCACTCTATTGATAATGCTGTGATTTGCTGTGTCAGCATGGCTTAATAATCCTCAGTTGCTGAGAGAGATGAACTGCATATGGAAATTCTTTCTCTGCAGGAAAGCAAATTTAGATTTCTCTAAATCGCTTCACTTAAAAAAAAAAGATAAATTCGAAACTGCTTATGAATAGTGGAAAATTATTTACTGCTTGAGGAAAAATTAGCATTGAAAAGCTGCCTGATGTCAGTTGGCAAATGTGAATTTGTCAATGCCTTGTCATGTAGGTTTTTCCAGAGCTAGTCCATGATGTGTTCTGCTTCACTGTCACCTTAATCCAAGAACATTTTGGAGATGCACAGAAAGGGGAAGTGAACAAAGTATGCTTTGATATGCATGGGAAGATACATTTAAATATATATAAATGTATCGTTTTCTTTTTAGAAACTTCACTCTACCTATTTAAGGGGGCTGAGTGCAGCTCAGATTCCTAGAAAGGGGTGTTGATGTGTGCATCAGCACAAAGGCGCCCCGGTGTGACCCATTGCTGCTGCAGACTAGAGCAGTGCTGGGATCCCTAGGCTGGGGTTCCTGCTCTTTGTCAGGCAGAGCTGGGCTGTGGGAAGCTGAGGAATGTGCCCCTGGCTGCACAGGGGCTGTTGCTGCTGCAGGATGCTGCAGCTGCAGCCCAGCGAGTGCTGACACGCAGCGATGGCGAAGGAGCCTGCCCTGGAGCCCCTGGAATGCCTGAGCTGTTCCCGGCCCACGGAGGTGTGGGCTGGGGAGATAGCACAGGAATGTGCACCATAGAACTTGCTCTTTTCAGTGCAGCTTGAACGGGTAAATGGGGCTTAGCCTAAGGATTTGTCCTGCTCTCCCATCTTGCTGCTTTGCTGGTAGAAAGGATATTTTCTAAATGGTTCAGGGCATTGGATGTCAGTGTGAGAGTTCTTGTCCTGAGCTGTAGAAATGACCAGCAGAGCTTTGGCTTTTGCTGGGAATTACCTTGAAGCAATGCAGTTGGTATTAAAGGGTTGATTGTACATATCTAACATATGTGCAGACTGGTGTGGGAGATTTATAGACCAGAATCCCAAGGACCTCATAGTTAATAATGATTTTTGGCAAAAGTAAGGAAAGGGAGAAAGGAGCAAACTAATGTCCCTGGACCTCCAAGTGTCTTGGAGTGCTTCATAGTGGTAAAGGTGTCAAATGTGGTATCATTCTTTAATTGTCCTTCCTCCACAGGAAAATCTGTGTAGAAAACCCACCTGAATGCAAACAGCAATGTCTTCCCACTGGGGAGAATGTGGTTTGAGTAACCCTCAGGCCTAAATGTGATCTCAATTGAGTATGTAATTTTTGGGTTGTCCAGTGGAGGGGAGGAAGACTCTGTCCTTCTGTTTCATATTTTCACACAGCTTTACCAGGCTAAGTTACCTGAGCTCATGGAGAACCAGCTGTGCACATGCTGAAGTGGACAGTGAGTTTTTATTGGCTGTGTGGCTGCTCCAGAGTAGCCATGATAAGCAGGATTGGTGATGTTTTAGCAGGTGTCCCTTTTGCACCCAAGCAGCACCTTACTAATGGAGTGGAAAATATAGATTTCTATGTGCAGAGCCCATGCATAGCTGAGCCCTACCTAGTCCTTGGGAAGAACTGGAGTGATTCTGCTCCATGCACGTCTGTGAGTGGACATTTTGTCTGTGGGTCGTGTTTGTGGTTCTTGGGAGGAGCGATGGTTTGAAGGTCCATTATACCTCTGTCTGGTTTACTTGACTGCTACAAAATGGTTAAATCTCTTCTCTAGAGGTAACTAAATCTCTGGTCTTCATCCGTGGGAGGTTCTGCCTCCTAGGGCTGTGTCTGTGGTGTTCTAGAGAGTATTTGGGGCAGCGGTGAGGCTGTGGTGAGGTCAGTGTGTGCGGCTGTTTCCGGAGCGCTGGGCGGTAGCTGCTCTGAAGATGCGCGTCCCCGTGGGGAGGGGCAGCACACGTGGCACCGCCGCGAGTTTCTGTGTGCCTCAGACAGGGACAGGTTCCCGGCCCTTGCGGGGCTGAACAGGTGAGGTGAAGGCGCTGCCGAGCTGGGCACTGCCGCGGGTTTGGTCGCTCTGTCCCGCTGAGGGAGTGGTGGTGCCCTCTGATGGATGGTGCCGGTGGGCACTGGCCCGAGTCACCGCCTTGAGGCGGCCCAGTCAGCTGCTTCCTGCGGCTTGTGTGGACTAACTGGCTGATTCACACGTCCTGCAGCACTGTCCCTCAGGAGTCACCTTGGGCAGGAACACTTCATTACCCAGTAAATCGATCGAGGCTTTAATATTTCTGTTTAAGCATTTAATATTCCATTTAAGGAGCGGCCACTGTGTAGTGAACTCAGTGCTGTGATGAGAGGTGCAGCATTGCACAAGGCACAGCATCCCTGTCACAGTTTATCAGGTTACAGACGCTGGTCCCTTTTGCAAGAGAGAGAGAAATGCATCTTTTTCCATTAATAAATCTTTCTTCTTTCCCCTCGTCTCTTATCTCACATTGTCTTCTGGTAGTTGCACAAATCCTATATGAATGCACGGTGCTTTGGGACCTCTTGGACGAAGTGCTTCATGGAAAACAAAATGTTAATCCCTTTGGTTAATTTTTGGTTGTGTTTTCAATAATTGCCTCAAGTCACGCTCTGGACTGCAGAATTCCTTGGGCTGACCTCCACGGGAGCAACCTGCAGCCCGTGCCTGTGGTTTGGCGAGTCGCTTCCCTGTGCCAGGGTGAGGTCCGTGAGGTGGGACAGTGTCACTGCCCCTCCCCACCCTACCCTTGCCGGGGCATTCTGCCGCTGGTGCTGGGCCCTTTAAACGGGCGCGATTTCCCGTTTCAGCAGAGTTTCAGGGAGCTGTGGTTGCTGATGGGATTGGATCCGGGAACAGCAGCGGGGAGGGACGCGAATAGGGAAAGCCTTCCTTCTGTTTGGGCTATGAGCTTGGAGCGGCTGGGGCGCAGGGAAGGGAGGAGACGGGTTTGCAGGACTTGGGGGCGAGCAAGCACAAGGAAAGGTCCTTTTGCATCGGGAAACCGGTGTGTGAGCGCCTTTCTTGTCCCGCCGGCTTGGGGTGGTGCCTTCGTGCAACTGCATCGATATCAGTTGTAAAGTTGGAGTTTAGTCTGAGTAACCGAGTGATTCCTCTCCGGCCTTTCCTCCTCCCTCCTTTCCGTTCCTCGGCTCTGCCTTGTTTGCTCAAGTCAGGAAGGGGGAGGGTATGGGGGAAGTTAATCATTAATCTTAACTCCTTCACAGCCATGGGGCTCAGTGCTCCTGGTATTTCCAGACCTCCCTTCTTCCGCAGACCTGTAAAAGTAAACGGGTGCGTGTAGCCGAGCTCACTCTGTGCCATCAGCAAAAGGCAGTGGGTGTCTGTCCCATGGATCACCAGCACAGAGAGGAGCCGAGCAGGGGATTTTCTGTGGCGAGATGGTTACAACTTCCAGTCCTGGAAGTGGAGGGTGGAAAAATGGTTTAGGTCCCCTCTGCAGGGCCGGAGGAGTCCAACACCCTCACGGGATTTTCACTTCCTGGTGGAGTTTGATTTGCCTTTGTCATTGGAGAGGAGAAGCAAAAACCACTCCTTCTCGGCAAGCATTTCTCTGGGAGATTGTGTGTGTGAAACCTCCAGTCACAGGATCTGCCTGACTGTAGGAATTGCAGCTCATCGGCAGTTCCCTGGAGGTATGTGCCTTTCACTCTGGAATCCACCAGATGTTCTTTTGCTTGAAAAGAAGATTCAGTTCATTTTTCCCCAGCTGCAGAATACTTGTCTCCTTTCAGAGAATCTGCTTCTGGGATATTTTGGTCCCTTTAGGAAGATAGATCCTATGACTTTAATGGTTTGGAGCATCTTTTTAACTAAATGAAAGGTGTATAGAAACAATTTAACACCGTATTTAATTTGCTAATGGCTGTATTCTGCTTTCTGAGTGCAGGACCCTGATTTTTTTCTTTTGCGATGCTTTTGAGAAGAGTGACTATAAAAGCAGCACTTTCCTCATCTTGTAATGCAATAATACTGTCCTCTTCTAATACATTTTCTTAAAGGCTTGCTAAGTGCATTGGCTGCTGTGGAGAGCTGTGCTCAGGAAGTGGCTCAGGGCTGGCAGGTGCTGCCCGGGAGCTGTGGGCAGCCATTAGTGCGAGCAGTTGCTCGGTTGCTATTCTGGTGCCCGGACAGCTCCAGCTCCTTGTGACCTCGTGGGGACACTGCAGGCTGAGCCCCTGTGCCCCAAACCTCAGTGTCAATAATTACCTGCTGTGTGCTGGAGAAGGGGCCTGCCGAGTCTCTCTGAGGGCAGCTGGGTCTGTGCGGGGGAAGGAAGGTCCGGGGGGTTCACAGAGTGTCCCCTCCTAATTCTGCTGAAGGTGCATCGCTGTTTTCTGGCTGAATTCCACATCTCCAAAGGGACCTGCCAGGTGTGTCCTGATGCTGTTACATGGAGGGCGCCGATGTCCCCAGTGAAATGACTGCTCTCTTACAGCCTTGCAGAGGTGTGCACTGGTGCTGCTGCCCCGGTGGAAAGCTGGGCACAGGGCCAGGGAGGCTTTCTTTGGAAAGCGAGCAGAGCACAGACCTGCAGGCACTCCCTGAAGTTCCCCCCACATGGACTGCAAGGGGCTCTGCTGGGTGGGCTCACAGGCTGGAGGGTCCAACAGGTCAGGATTTCCCTTTGAGTCACTGCAGGGGAGTGCAGGGTTGGGAATGGGCAGAGGATACATTTGCAGGGAGAAATCCAGAAAGCTGGGAATGCCTTTTTGTGCCTCATCTCTGACAGGACTGTAAGATTTTTGAGAAGTGCTAACTGTGTGATGTGGGTCCTCTGCGTGGCACAAGTAACAGTGTTTCTAGCTGGTGGAAGTTTTCCTTCTCTGAAGGAATTTGTGAGCAGTCTCCACCCAGCTAGTTAAGAATTGTTTCCAGAAGAAATGGCGTTTACCTGGCAGCTTCTGGAAACTTGTTAACTGTTTGTATCATGTACTGGGAGGGATTTTTGTTAGGAAAACTGAAACATGTAGTCCTGCTGCACTGATGGACTGGTTTGGACATTTCATACTTCTTCCACTACCTTGGACTCTGGAGAAAACACCTCCTGAGATCTTGTTCCTGCAGAAAGCAGTGCCTGCGGCCACAGTAAATGATTCTGTGATGATGTGGGGCCTGTAATTAGTCTGTGTCAATATCCTGTTGGAGTAGATTGCTGGACAGGCTTGCCTAGGTTGCACTTCTGCAGGGCGCAGTGAGACTACGAGTCCCTGTTGTTGGGCATTTTTCCAGTTAAGGCAAAAATGTGAGACTGACACAGCTTTTCTGGCTGCTTTGTTACATCTTGGTGTTTTCTTTGTAGAAAAAGTTTGATTAACTCATTCATTCCTGAGCAGCAGTAGTGTTTTTCAGGGTATTTGGTAGATTATCCTGGTTGAAAAAGTTGTCTCAAAAAAGTGATACAGATACATTGAATGAGAGAGACAAAGTAGTCCAGGCTTTTACCATTTTGTCGGGTTTTTTTTTTGCTTTCCTGCAGACGCCTTACTGGCAGACCTGGAATCCACCACCTCACATATCTCCAAACGACCAGTGTTTCTCACGGAGGAAACTCCTTACTCCTACCCAACTGGAAACCACACGTACCAGGAGATTGCTGTGCCACCCCCGGTGCCCCCACCACCTTCCAACGAGGCTCTGAATGGCACCGTGATCGACCCCTTAGACCAGTGGCAACCCAACACACCCAGATACGGCCACCAGCAGGTGAGTGGGTGTGTGCAGGTGGGAGGGGGCTTGTTTTGTGGGTGCAGGATCTCTCAGGAAAGTAAGGAGGAGGGAATTGGGAGATGTGAGGATGAATTTTGCTATGAACAGAGTGGGGAAATGGGGGGAGGTGGGAGTTTTTATTAGAACTAGCTGGTTGGAAGAAATGGCAGAAAAGCATTTAAAAGTCATCATCATTGTGCTGACAAAATGGTGGTGTGATGAGATTAGTGTTAGTCATCTGTCTTGGGCCTGGGAAGGCAGACTGGGGGTTTCCAGCAGAAAGCTGCGACTCATAGGCAGGTCTGAAGTAAGGGGAGAGCTGATGTTCCTGGTGTAGCTACTCTGATAGAGACTGGCTTGACCAAAAGAGCATATCTTTTTTTTGTTCTACTGGGCTTTGTTCTGCCCTGTTGATGCATGGGTTTGCAATGCAGTAGTGTACATATTTGTTTTGTATTCTCTGTTTCCAATGCAAATCTCGTTTCCACAGCCTCAGCCCCAGTCTCCTATATACAGCTCTAGTGCCAAAAGCTCCAGTGCCTCCGTTCCTAGAGACGGGCTCAGCTCTCCTTCTCCCCGTGCCAGTGAAGAGGAACACGTCTACAGGTATCCTGTCCCTTTTAAGAGATAAGCCTGACTCACAGCTTGAGCCTGCTTAGCTCAAGCTGCCTTCTATGAGTGGAAACAAACACTGCTCTCCATGTGTTACATTGCTTTGTGTCAGTTTTGATTGCCTCTTTTGTAACCTGCCACTGAAACTTTCATACTCATTTCAAACTTTGAGCTGGCCCTTCTGCTTGCTCAGCTGCAGGAGGCTAAGGATCCATCAGACACAGTAGGATCTGGATTGTGTTGTGAAAGGTATGATCCAGACACAAGTGACAAATCCATCCCCCTGTTAAACAGCACAAAAGTTCTTTAGGAGGTGGATGGCCTTCAGGTTATTTTTCCGTGGGAACTCAGTACTTGTGGCCTGGAGGGATGTACTTGTGTGCAGAGACTTGAGTTTCAGGTAAATTCAGACTTCTTAAAACTTCCCTCTCGGTAGGTGATGGATAGATAACAAGTTTACACTTGCAAAGGCAGCTGGTCTCACTCGGAGAGGTTGGAGGAGTGGCCTGTACAGTAGGACAGACCTTTCTGCTGACATAGAGATGAGTGATGCAGGGGCTGTCAAAAGTTCATCCTGGGCACCTTTTTACACTTTGGCGTTTTTTCGGAGTCATCATCTAACCATGCCAGCTCTTTCTGCTGAGCAGGAAGTTGCTTTCAACCAGAACTAATTCTGGGTAGAGCTCAGCTCCTCTCTGGGCAGCCTAGCCAGAGATGGCCCAATAGAGACGGTAATTGCAATTTTTTTCAGATGACTGCATACAATTATACGAAATGAAAGTAATTACAGGCCATAAGTCCTCTCGAACAAGGGTCTGGCATGGCATGGTTCTGGTGTGAATTGTAGCTGGTGTGTTGGTTTGGTGTGAAGTATGTTCTCCTTGGATTGCAGTTGTGAATTTTGTTTTTCAACCTGAAGAGGAGGATTACTTCCCTAATGGAATCAGGTGCCAGAGTCCTTAACCTGCTAGATACTAACATTTTGAGCAGAATATGGTCCTGTGCACAAGGCACAAGTTCTCATTTTGGATTTGGGAAGTATCTGTTTGATTAAATAAGAACCTCTAGAGCATTAAAAATTATTTCTTCATTTGTTAAACCAGGAAAAAACAATGTTCTTGCCATTGACAATGGAAAGACTGTTACTGCAGCATAACTGCTATAAAAATCCCTGCATTAGTGTGAAGTTCTGCGTTGAAACAATTTGCAATTCTGTGTGGTAAATGCTATCACCCATATAAGACTAACGGTAATTACAGCCACTGCTTTATGTATGCATGTGTATTTAACACAGTAGAAAATAATATCAAGTTACTTTCTTGTAAATTGATTAGAGTTCCCCAAATTAAAGATATGAGGACTTGGGGAGACCTTGAGTGTTGCAAGAGACTATGGCATATTCTACTGCTGCTCAGTTTCTGCTGATAACCTGAGGGTTGTGCTTTGCCTCTCTGCAGTCTGTGCTAGCCCTGTGAGGAGGATGTTGCTGCTTGGTGGTGTCAGCAGAAACAAGTCATTTTCCCGTATATGAGCTAATGGTTCTGCTGCTGTTCTCTGCATTTTGGATCTACAGTTAACTCTTTCCTACAGGGCTGGGCAACACATAGTCTTAAAATCAGAGGCCCTGTCCATCAATGCTATTTTTATAATTCACAGGAACAGCAGTGGCTGTGTTTAGTCGTGTCACAAAGCACATGTCTTTCCTCCCAGAGCTAAAAGCATCAGCCTGAAAAAAGCACCATGTAAACTTTGGGAACCTATTGAGTTTCTCTCTATCCTTTTGCTGCATTTTGACACAGAAGTTTCACATTTCCCTTTTATCTTCAGTTTCCCAAACAAGCAGAAGTCTGCGGAACCATCTCCCACAATGACCAGCTCCTCTCTGGGCAGCAACCTCTCAGAACTGGACAGACTCCTTCTGGAACTGAATGCTGTTCAACATACTCCTGCCAGTGGATTCACAGCAGGTAAGGAAAAGGAAGATATTTGGTATGAGTGAATAGCTGGATTCTCAGAATAGCAGTTTGCTTTTTCTTTCCAACATCCTTAGTGATGGAGAGTCCTTAATCAAAGATTCATTTAGTATGGGTGGGATCTCTTGAGGTCTGAGCTGCAGCACCCTGCTCAAAGCAACGCCAACTTCAAAACTGCCTCTAACTAAAGTTTTGAAGTTAGGTTAGGTTGCTCAGGTGCTTGTACTGCTAAGCTTTTAATATTCTCAAAGATGGATATTTCACAAGATTTCTGGACAATTTTTTGGTCTTGCCTGTCATTAGCATGTGTGTGTGTGGAATGGGGCTCTGAATGGCTCTTTTCTGCTCCCCTTTCTTCAGATGAGGCTGGCAGAAGCCCATCCCTGCCCAACGTGGCTGGCCCTCACTATGTTGTCCCAGAGAACAGCAGCTCTGGGGGAGGGAAGGCTGCACCCCCGACAAAAGAAAAGCCAAAGCGAAATGGTGCACGTGGGATCGAAGATGTGCGTCCCAGTGTGGAGAGCCTCCTGGATGAGCTGGAGAGCTCTGTGCCAAGTCCAGTGTGAGTAATGTTTTGGGGGTTGCAGGCTTGGGTGGGGTGGGGTGGGGTCCTGGGGGAATGCTGACTGGAGTGTAGGGGCAGCTGCTGCAGGAGAGTGACAGATGAAAGATGGGCTTTGTCTAAAGGGTCAGAAGTCAGGCGTGTGCATGAAGATGCTGGTGCTTTTTATCTACTCTGGATGGAAAAATGCCTAAGTCATCCATAAGAGGTGGACTGTTCAAGCTCAGATTTACAGCTGACCACAAATACCCCTGTCTGACAAAATGAATGTTAAGGCATCATCTGTTTATTAGCGGGTGGGATGTGTGTTCCCATGTGGGCAGGGTCTGCACATGTTGGGGAAGCTGGGCTGGATTGGGCTGTGCTGATGAAACTCCTCATGCTCTGTTTACCTGGGGGAGCAGTGGGACTTCCAGTCTAGGAGTGCCCTCCCAGGTTCAAACGCAGTCTTTTTTAAATTTTGTTTTCATTTCCTCCCCCTGGGCAGGCCTGCGATCACTGTGAGCCAGGGCGAGGTGAGCAGCCCCCAGCGCGTCACCGCCAGCCAGCAGCAGACACGGATTTCTGCTTCTTCAGCCACACGAGAACTGGATGAGCTGATGGCATCTCTCTCTGACTTTAAGGTACCCTGTCATGACAGCTCAATGCTTCATCTTGTCCCTACCCACCCCAGCCTCTCTTGCCTGTTAACCACATTTGCTGACCTTGGTTGGTCTCCAGAATGGCTCCTTTACATCTCACATTTGCTCTGATAAACTTTCTGTGGAGTATTTGTGCTTTCTGAGTGGTGCTGTAGGGTGTCCTTGACTGCTATAAATCCTCATCACTGGCAGGGTAAGGCGGTTCTGGGATCTGTTTTTCCTTCAGTTCTGCAGTTTGTCTGTTTGCCAGAGATAATGAGCTTTGTTACTGCTCAGTACAGAGTGAATTATTTTGCTGTGCTACAACTTAATGAGAAGGAGAGGGGCATGGGACACCACTCTGCTTACTGACAGAGACCAGGCCCTTCTGTTCTGTGGGATTACTCTCCTCTCTGGAGTATTTTTTTACCCTGATGTGCTTTCCCTGAGGAGGATGGATATTCCAGACATGGTGTGAGCACTGAAGCCTTTATATCAGACAGAAGGAGATTTCAAAGGTTTTATCTTAAAACAAAATCTCTTACCTCTAAAAGGGATTAAAGTTTGAGCTCCTTGTGGGGGCAAAGGATGGCAAATACTGTTCAGTGTTGGCATATGTACTTAAATAACTTTTTCTTTATTCATGTGGGTGTGTTACCATTCCTGCACTAGGTGATGAACTGTGGAGGTTGTTTTCATGAGATTTCATTTACCCACAGTCATAGCAAAATGAAAAATGTTTTCTCACTTTCTGCTTTCAGCTGCTTTGCTTATAGTTTTACTGAACTGTTGACTTAGATTTGTTCTGACAGAGGTGGAGAAAACAAATATACTGGACAATCTCTTCTTTAGGTTTGCCTTTTTTACATATATATCTGCTTTCTAATCCTGAATCAGTTCTTAATGCTCTGTTTTATCCCCATATGGAAGATTCTGCTGGATGCTTGAGATTTCTTGCTGTGCTGGACTCCATCCCCTCCTAGATGATGTAGGTGGGGCAGCTGAGCAATTTTTGTGAGGAGAGGTACAGAACATTCAGTGACAGCTTTGCTGTTTGCTGTTTTTTTCTGTGCCTGGTGGGTCCCCTGGAGGTCAGTACAACACCCAGAGTTGTGGGTGAGTTCAGAACCCAGCACTGAACACACATGTTCTGAGAAGCTTCACTTGCCTTGTTCTTGCTGGGACGGAATTCAGTCTGCCATCGCTGGCCCATGCACCTAATTGGGTGAGAATCAGGGAGTTCCTCAGTGTTTTCTCTAGACTTACTGTAGTGTGTCTTTAATCAGTTGCAAATATTGACACTTTAGTGTTGCTTTTTTTCTCTTTCTGAGGTCCTAGGGTGTAGAGCAGGATAGCCACAAGCTCTGTTCAGCCTGGTTGAAACAGTGCAGTGTTGTGAAGCTTGGAGAGGGTTCCCATTTGTGCTTCTGGCACTCCCTGCCGTGCTCATTGCATGTGGGAGGTGAGCACTATGGCCTTGTGTCCCTGCTGCTTTTATCAGGAAACGAGCTCAGGGTGTGGCCCAGCCTTTGCTCCCAGGTGAGCTCTTGGCAACTGAGAATGACCTTGCCCAGCATAGGTTTCTTTGGCAGAATAAGTGAGGGTGTTCCAGTACTTTGCACTCTGGAGAAAAAGCTTTAGAATCTCCAGTGAAACCTGTGTGACAGAGCTGAGCTGTGGCTAATACACCACCTGCCTTCCTGGCTTAGTTTTCAGTTGACCTCAGACACCAAATTGAAATGCAGTAAGATTTTAAGATTTGGGCTTTATTAAGCACAGCATTGGTATTTTTGTGAGCATTGAGCTCATCTGTGCCTAAACATTCTTCCTGGAGCACAAAGAACATGGCTTCTGTGATAATTTCCCTTTTGCTAATGATGTCATTGACTGTTTTAAATTACTTCATTTTCCCTTCAGTCCTTTTTGTTTGATTATACCTCTTCTGTCTGCCAGCTGGGAGTGTTAACTTGTCTGTAAAATTGTATTCTAATCTGTACCAGTATCAGAATATAAGGGAGACAAAGGGAGTCCTTGCCAAGGTGGAGTATGAAAACTGTTGTTCAAGTACCAGACCTGTGTGTAACTGCAGAAAATAGGATAAAAAACCTAAATATGATGTGTGATTAGTTGGAGTTGGTAGAAGTTGCATAGATGGGGGTGGCAGCAGTGGAGGGCACTGGTGCTTCATTTGCCTCTTACCCCAGAGTAAAAGGTGCTGATATATTACCCTTTTATCATATTTTGTTCACCCTAATCTGTTGCCCCTTCTTCTGCTCACACAATCCATTTGATTTTTGTTATCTGGCTCATCGGTCATCAGGCACTGAGATTACTTAATGCACTTGTTTTTTTACCCTCTGCCATTTCTGTGTAATGTGATGCCTGCTTACTGCATAGCTGGATGCTTGTAGTTAACTGTTACTGTTGAGTGCTCACCCATTGCTCTTATTTTGGAATTAGTATGGTTTAAATATGTCGAAAATGCTGATATTTGAGCAAAATGTTACTCTTGCCTTGAAAATTACTGACTTCATTTTAGGAAGTCTGGAAACCAAGTGTGAAGCACAGCATCATACCAGGTTACTTCTACAGGTGTACCCAGCTCAGGCAAAAAGTAGGGAGAGGGCACAATAAGGAAATTAACTCCTTTTAATATACTTGCTAGTTGTTTTTCTTTGCTACTTGAGGGGAAGAGCAATCTGTAATGAAATTTGGTCTACTGTTCCTCTTCCCTTTCTGAGCACAGTCTTCTTGTAGCACTGCTGGTGTGCCTTTGCAAATGTGTGCATGTATGCCAGCTCCTGGCCTCTCAGCATGGCAGGAGCTCAAGTCAGCTGAAGATTATTATTCTTCCATTTACTGACAGGTTTGGTGCATATTCTGGTTAATGATATCATTTTTTTTCATGATAAGTGTCTCAGAAAGGTAAGTGGAACTGAGATATAGCGTGCATGGGGCTTAGGAAGTTATGTGCCCCTCCACCTCAGAGCATAAGCATCTGACTTCTTTAGGCTTCTTTGGAAAATACAACTAGGAGTCAGAGCAGTTCTTGGGCTTGGAAGTCCTTTGTGGATACACTTTTAAAACGGAGAAGGCACAGTCTTGTTCTTAAGTTGACCCGCTGTGTGAACTTGTCCAAGTCGCTGTTCTGATCTTCCCTTTTTAAGAAAAAGGAGTAGTACCACTTTGTCTCCTGGAGTTTAGTCAGGAACCACTGGAAGTGGGGAAAGAAGGACCTGTGATGTTTTGTTTTCAAAAGACCCTGTAAGTCAAAGAAATCCAAAACTTCTGTATTAGTTGCTCTTTTTAGGATGTTTTTTGGATCAAATTTAATGCTGATTTTATTACAATGTGAATGTGGAGTCTTTGGCCTAAGGGAAGAGGCTAATCTGCCACCTAAGCAATGCTCACAGGGGCATGGAATGAATGACAGGCTCCTATAGATTCAGTGTGTGTCACTTCCAAGGTGAGATTAGTGATGTGAATAGAACAAAGCCCATGTCATCTGCTCTTGCTGTGAATGCCCTGAAGCTTTGTTTGTGAGTGCCATGAACTCAGCCAACTGGAGCATTTTATTAGTGTATCAAGAAGAAAATGTCATGCTTTGTTCTATTCATTGATTGAATTTTTTTCAGCTTTGGAATATAAAATTTACATGTCTGACTGCAACCCTGTAAGTTTTAATGTGATCTTTATTCACAGTCAAGACATTCCTGGGCTTGGAGCTGGCTTCCCAGCAGTGGCAGTGGCCATGCCCTGCCCCCATCACAGCTGCAGGTGAACCCTGAGTTGTCACTGAGGATGAGGGCACAAAAAAAAGCCCCAGCGGCTGTAGAACTTGTGAAGATCTATGCAATGTCACACTGGTTCTGCTCTCTGGTGTCTTGTTTTTCTTCCTTACTCTTGAAAGTAAGGCTTTGGGTCAACATGGCTTCTTGATTTGGAAGTCGTGATTGTTTTAATGCTTAATTCTTTGCTTTTTTTCCCCTTCTCCTTATCTCTGTATTTATCTTTTCCTCTCCTTATTCCTTTTATCTCTTTTTTTTGCAGACTAGTTCTACTATGTCTCTGATTTCTGAATCTTCCCTAGAACTGATTCCCAGTTCAGCAAACGCAGCAGACTCCAGCAACACTCCTCACAGTTTAACAGTGCTGTCCCATTCCAAACATCCTTCTGCAAGTCACAGTGGGGACTTGACAGTGCCAACATCTGTCCCCTCAGCAGACCCTTGCATTGAGGAAGGCAGTGACACTGCAGTTCTGCCTTTGTCAGGGCACCTTGCTGCCCCTCCACCTGTGCCCCGTTTAGCACAAACTGTCCCTGTACCCCCACCACGGAGCTCCTCTGGTTATGCCACTCGTGGGGAGCAAGTGGCCTCTGCAAGCTTAGTTCAACTGAGCAGAAAGCCTGACTCTTCCAGAAATTCTTCCCAGGCTGTGCCAGCTTCCAGTGTGGAGTTTCTCTGTAGATCTGCTAATGTGGAGGCACAGGGCTTAGGGTACGACGTGGCAAAAGAGACCAAGAAGAAGGAGCACAGAACTGACCCCAAAATCTCAAGTGTACCCATTTCAAATGCTCTGAAGGGGCAGGTACCCAAAGAGCTGCATCAGCAGGGAGCACTCAGGGACAACTCAGCTCTTTCTTCCCAGGGCAGAAGTGTGGAAGCAGCTTTAGATGAGCTATGGGCCCTGGAGCTGCCTGCTCATGTGCCAGAGGTGCATGCAAAGAATGACGATGTCTTGGATTCTGTTAATGAACCTTCTGTTGTTGCCCTGGATCGGTGGGATATCTTCCCAGACACTAAAAACCTTGTAGTGGAGCAAGGACAGGAGATAAAAGCTGAAGTGCCATATGAAACCAAGGTACACCACTGTCCTGATCTGGGCAAGAAGAGGCAGGGCAGAGACAGAACTCCTAGGAAGGCAGGTACTGCTAACGTGAACAAAGCCAGAGGAGACCAGGAAAATGAGCAGTTCAGAAGCTCTGCAGTCACTCCGGAATCTCCTGAAAATTTTGGGAAAGCTGAATGGGATCTGCCATGTGTCTCCAAACCACCCATTGAGAGGATTTCTGCATCAGGCCAGGCAGGCACTGAGTGAATGTAGGAGTAGGGCAAGTCCTAGCCAGGACTGTTCTGCCAGCACACTAACAGTGTGTGTGTGCAGTGAGTGTGCCCAGGCTCACCCCACTAACAGCATGAGCTCTGAGCAGTGTCACTGACAGCTGCCTGTCATGGGGCTTCAGAACTCTCAGCTTTATCTTGTGGTCTCTCCCGCATGTGGTTCAGCAGCATAGAACATGGCAGTTTGTAGGGACTTGCTTGTGAAATGGACTTTTATTCCCTAACTGGGGTAAGACTCAGTCCACATAGACCTCCAAAAAGCTGAAAGGGCTGTTTCATGCCACTGATTGGGATGGCAGCTCCTCTGCTCTGCTTACCTTTTTAGGTCTCATTAGTGGAGCTGTTAGTGTTCCTTCCCGTGCTGGAAGAACACTTTGTGCACCAGACATCTCTGACCAAGAGCCTTGTGCCTGTCAAGGACAGACACAAAGAGGCAGCTCTGTGCCCTTGTGATGCTGAGGTTTCTGTAATGCTAAGTAGAGTGCTCATGCTGCACCTCCTATCTTGGCTTCCCACTGGTTAATCTTTCCCTTCCTTTTCTAGACAGTTATTTTTGGCTGCTGTGATTATCCTTACAGGGTTTTTCCTTGCACTGAGTCACTGTTCTGGGCTGTGCCAAGAGGAATTTTGGCATTGTGGAATAAATGCCATCACTCTTCCTGCTCACAATTGTCACTAATGTCTTTGAGTTTGTGCTGTTGCATCTTGGGGCTTGCTCTGACATTGCTCTTCTCTGCTGATACTTTTGCCTTTGTCATTTAGATTAAATCTTTAATCAAGAGGACAAAAGAGACTTCGAATGTGCATCCAATGTCTCGGGACCTCTCTCCAAGGCGTAAACTAGGTCCTGCCATATTCCACAAGACTGAGTCCCAAGATCGCTTGGTTGAGGAGCTTCAGGACAGATTGGGCATCGATAACCAGGAGCAGGAAGAGTGGCAAAGCCAGGATTCCTGGCTGACAGAGGGAGTCATTGTCACTGCCAGGCCCCGGGGGGAAGAGCAGAGTGGTGAACAGCAAGTAGAGAAGGTAGAGAGCAGGGTCACGAATGCTGGGAAATTCCAGCATGTCCCTCTGTCCAGATAGCTTTGTGTGGAGGTGCAGATTGAATTTCTGAGCATCCTAAATGACACGAAATGAAGAACTAACTCTATTCACCCTTGTCTGGCCTGAGAAGGAAAGCAGCACAGGATCCTAGTTCTGAATGTTTAAGAATGGGAGTGGGATCTGAGGGAGCTGCTGATGGTATCTGTTGATGCAGTCTGCTGCTATCACATCTCAAATGTCCATGTGGGGATTATTTTTAACACTGCACTGGGAAGCCTGACATAGAGGTGTGCCTTGTTTTGCCCAGTGCTGTACCTGTGCAGGGCTTTCTGGGGATAAATAAGATGGTGCTCTTCCTTAAGCTACACTGAGCAGCACCTTTTCTAGTTCCCTTCCCTTTATTGCTGCTTAAACATACTGGTAGAAGCTAGCCTTCCTTTTAGAGGAAGTGCTTGTTGGTTCCTCTTCGGATTTATTCACCTCTCTTCTTCCTCCGTGTCTTTCTAGGTGGTTTTTCCTCCAGAATCCCCGCTCCTCCCCAGGAGGACAATCTCTGTTCCAGCCTCTTCCCAGCTCCAGCCTTCCAGAGAAGCTGCAAAGATAGTCCCTGCTAATGCTGCTCCTTCTCCTGTCTCTGGCCCTGCACCTCTTCTCTCACTCCCACCTCAGCCTTCCCATGTGTCATCTACCCCAGCTCCTAGTCCAGTCTCTTCCTCTTCCTTCAGCTTGGCTCCCCAGCCTCTCTTCCAGTGGGAAGCTTCTGATAATGATTATCATGAGGTTTCTGTTGTGGGCACCCATCCTAATGAAGATCCCAAACATTCCTGTTCTCCCCAGACCAGGACCCCTAGCACCAAGGCAGTTGTCTCTGTTGGCTGTCAGACTGAAGATGAAGCTTTCTTCTCAGAAATGCAGGCAGGCTTCTCTGTTGTGGTGTGTGGTTTTAGCAGTGTTTCCCAATCCAACTACTACTTGTAATTTGACAGCTCAGTAGATACCGTATTCATATAAAGGCTGGTATGAACTGCTGGATGGGAGAGAACTCACGGACAATATCTAATCCCAGCTGTAGCACTGCACAGTACATGTCTGGGCAATAACTTGCTGGGATCTGTGGGTCCTGACAGTCACTTTATGCAACAGGGACTCTTAGTTCCCTCTGAGATTAAGAAGGTAACTCTGAAACACAGCCTGCAGCTCTCCCTGCCACAATCTCTCTGAAGTGGGGGGGGGGGAATGACAGAACTGGAAGTAGCAGCTCAGCAGTCCTTCCTGTGTCTGCCCTTTTAGGCAGGTGTCCACAGTATGAGTGGATTTGGGGAAGGAAATGGCATGGTCAACACCTGCATGAGATGCATGGGTTCTGCATCTCCTGCCAGGGAAGGGCTGTAGCTGCAGGGTGGTGGGGAGTCTTAATGTGTGTATGCAGTGCAGTGTTAGTTGACAGGCAGCTCTCATGCACTGAGCAAGGGAGCACCTCTGCATCTTGACCTGTTGTACTTTTCAGGTGACCTCTGCTCCTCCCCACATCCACAGTGCCAGTCTGTTGGCTGCTCCTGCATCTCGGGGCCCCACAGCCCCTGACAAGGCAGGATCCCCTTTCTGTTTCCTCAGCATGGTGTGTGCTCTTCTGGTTGATGGTGTGCTGGGATGTACTCCTGGAGCTCCCAGCACCATTATTGTGGATAATATCCTGGATTGCATGGTTTGCTACTCGTAGAGCTCCTCTTTGAACTTGAGTGATGGGAAATCTTGTGGGTGAAGGGTGGAAATTTGAAGGGCCTTTGCATGATCAGTTTATGTGTATGCTGTGCTGAATGTCCCCTGCAAACAGCAGGCATTATGTACAGGAGGTAGAAACAAGCCTTTTTCAGGTGTGGACTCATTTGTGGGCTATTAAGAAGGCTGGATGGCCAGGCCAGCTAGAAATAGATGTGTACAGGTATTTGTGCCTGCTCTGGGATCACCTGAGATGGGCAGGACTGTGTGGTCCCCGCAGGTCACTACAAGGGTGAAGTGCTCTGTTGCTCCATGTTGAATTCATCTCATCTCTGTTCTCCCTGGATGGTATTTCTCACTTGTGTGTGGCATCTGTGCCTGCCCTGCGTGGCCATAACCCCTGGCTAGAGCAAGAGAAGCTGTGGCTCTTTGCACAGAGTGGAGCCTTTTTCCTCTGGTTGCACCATGCAGGGAGCCTGGGCTTTATCCTGGGGCTCTGGACAGGCTTTGTCTCCAAAGACCTGTTGTCTCCCTCTGTGAGAGTATCCTTGCATTTGTGTGTGTGCTTTTGAGACAGTCACTGAAACAGTTTTTGGTAGCAAATGTCTGCTGTGTGATGAAGGATTTGTTTTAGCCTGTGGACACTGGGGTATGATGGGGCTGCTCTGTGCTGCTGGACTAGGAGAGATTACAAGTTTTGAGAGGATAGAGGAGGGGCAAAGCTGTGTGTTGGGTTCCATTGGGAGTCATGCTGCCTGTGAGGCAAGGCTGGGGAGTGTGTGGATGTGTGTGTAAAAGCAGCTAAATACATGTATGCCATGAGAATGTTTATACCAGGATTTGTCATTGAGTAAACTGGTCAGCTGCAAGGAAAAGCAGCTGCAGGACAGGGAACAGATAGAGTTCCTCCTGTGGCTGGAAGGGCAGGGTCTGTGCCAGGGCTTGGAGCACTTCAACATGTCCCTGCTCTTTTGGCTGTGCTGGCAAAAGTCTGGTGGGTTGTTCATAGGCACAGATTTTGTCTGTTTTAATTTAGTCTCTTAGTAAAAGAAAACATGCTCCAAACCCGACTTCTTTGTGTGTCCCTAAATCTGACAGTAGCTGTGGCAGTGCCAAGTCAGCTAAAATAATCTCTCTTTCCTTCCTGGGGTTTGTCTGCAAAGAATGCTGTGGTGGCCAAAGAGAACACATGCTTTGTTTATAAGTTACAAACCTCAGTAAAACATTTCTCCCCTCCTCTGGGAAGCTTTTCCAAGCCCTGTGTGCTGTGGTAGTGCGAGTTTCAGACATGGACTCAGAGACAAGTATCCAAATCCCCTTCACCCCACCAGTGCATTTCCAACTACAATACACGTGGCAGCCCTGTCTGCTGGGGATGCACTGCCCTCTCCGTAGGTAAACAGCAGCCAGCTGAGAGGGAGTTCCTTCTTTCCTGCTTCCAGTTGCTTAGCTCAGGCATGGGATGAGAACCACCTGAGAGTGAGAGAGAGACTTGGCAAACAGATGTGCAGAAGGTGGTGCAAAGGGAGAAGGTTTCTAGCTGAAAGGGAAGTGAGATGAGGGAGAGAAAAGAATCTCTTATCGGAGGAGAGACACTGAGAGCGAGAGCATAGGAATGGAGAGAGGTCAAGGAGAAGGGGCCCTCTGGATGGCGTCTGCTTTGTCAGCTGGCCAGGAACTGATGAGGTAAAGCGAGATTTTTGGCAGAGGCTTAGAGAGCACTGTACTGAGTGCCTGAGATGTGCTGGTGACTTCTGCTGTATGTGCAGTGAAGGAATATCAAATCCTCAGCTCACAGCTCTGCTGGTACCTATCTCAGTTCTCTGCATGTCTCTGCATGGGCAGAATACTTGTGTGTACTTGATCCTGGCTCTCAGCAGCTTCTTCAGAGAGTGAAGCTGACTCCTGTCTGTCTCTGCAGAGGAGCCGCTGGCAGCAACAGCCGGCATTTATCTGATAAGCACAGCAGCATTCACCTTACAGTATTTGTTTTCTCTTCTCTGCAGTTCATGGCACAGGGAAAGGCCGGGAGCAGCTCTCCTCCAGCCACAGCCTCCAAGCCTGGCAGTCAGCTGGATACCATGCTGGGAAGTCTTCAGTCTGACCTGAATAAACTGGGTGTGGCTACAGTTGCCAAAGGTGTCTGCGGAGCCTGCAAGAAGCCTATTGCTGGGCAGGTGAGTTGAAGGTGCTGCCTCATTGCTGAGCCTTGGGCAGTAGCTGGGAGTAACGGGGAGGGCTGTTTCGTGAGGCTGGAGAGACTGGAGATACTGGAGAAACTGAAGTACTCTATTTATCCACTGGCTAGGTACGCTGTAAGCTCCTCCAGTGACCTCTACCCTGCCCCTGAGGGACTGCCCTCTCCTGAGATGATAGGTAATTCAGTTTTCATGCTACCCCAGTCCAGGGCTCACTTGAGTAGTAGAACTTGTCATTCTTGCTGACCTCCAGTTGGTATCTTGTCATGTGATCTAGGGGAGGGAGAGATAGAGTTGTTCTCCATAATTTGTCTTCCAAACAGGTAGTTACAGCCATGGGGAAAACTTGGCACCCTGAGCACTTCGTCTGCACCCACTGCCAGGAGGAGATCGGGTCTCGGAACTTCTTTGAGCGGGATGGGCAGCCCTACTGCGAGAAGGACTATCACAACCTCTTCTCTCCTCGCTGCTACTACTGCAACGGGCCCATCCTTGATGTGAGTTCCTTGTGGAAGTCATGGTGCTGGCACATTGCTGCAGGCCTAGGTGTTAAAATTCCACTTCACCCAGGAATCCTGGATGAAAGATTTTGTTCAGAGATTTCCGTATTTGTTCTGTCCTTGCTTTGAAAGGGAAACAGCTTGGCACAGTCAAATTCTTACTCTAATGAGTGGAGTTAGTCCCTCTTACCTTTGCCGAAGTTCCTTCAAAACCCCACATTGCTCCATCATTCTGGTAATGATTCCTCAGCTTTTGTTGCTGGTAGCCTGTGGTAACAGGGAGCAGTGCTGGTCCTGAGGACTGGATGGGGCCCTGTGTAAGGGAGGAAGCAGTGCCTAAGATCCTTTTAGGGTAAAAAAGTGTGCAGTGGGAAAGGCTGAATGAGCCGGAGGCAGGGGTGAATTGACTCTGCTCTCTGAAGGACAATCTATTTTAATGCTTGCACTCGTCAGCACCAACATTCATGTGTTCTCCCCTCTCTCCAGTCCCCCCTTATTCACCTCCAAGCTGAAGCCATCATTTACATGACCTGCACTTTGTGTTTTCTTCTGAACAGAAAGTGGTGACGGCTTTGGACAGGACATGGCACCCTGAACACTTTTTCTGTGCTCAGTGCGGAGCTTTCTTTGGACCTGAAGGTATTGCTGGTTTATACAAAGGGAAAGAATCTTCCCCCTGAACTGCAGACAGGGGTGTGAGACAGAGCTGCTGCTGGGCTACAGCCTTAAGCATCACAGGGGAACTGGAACTCCAAGAGAGCTGTTTATGGGGGGAGGATGCTGCCAGTAATCACGGCTTCTCCCTGGGGAGGAAGAACATGCCTGTACTGGGATGAGAACGGAACAGAACAGCTTATAGCTGCTGTGTGTGTTAGCAGGGGGATGGATGATCCTACCCACACAGGTTACCCTGCACAGCTTGTGTGGCCACAGGTGAAGATGGGGAGCTGATCCCTTTGCCTCTCCTCTCCTTTGGCAGGATTTCACGAGAAGGATGGCAAAGCCTATTGCCGCAAGGACTACTTTGATATGTTTGCTCCCAAGTGTGGAGGCTGTGCCCGGGCTATCCTAGAAAACTACATCTCTGCCTTGAACACCCTGTGGCACCCTGAGTGCTTTGTCTGTCGGGTAAGAAACCCAAGGTCCTTTGCTGCTGCTGTACCACCCCTCTTGTTTCCACCTGAGGCATCTGGTCCCATACTGGGGAAGGGTATCTGTGGGGTAATGAAGGGCAGCCAGCTCCACAACATAAAAAAATCTCAGCAACCAAACACCTTCTTGTTCTCTGTCTGTTTATATTAAAATTTTGAGTTGCTTTGCTCTTTCTGTTCCCAGCTGCAATTATGGGCTCCTGCAGCAGCTCAGAGATAAACAGAGATATTTTCTGTGACCTTTAAATAGTTATAAGCTAAGCTTCTCTCTGAGCACTTGCTTCAGCAATCAGATTTTGAGAATCTTCCTCCCATGCTCCATCTGACAATGTAAACTAATGAGACTGACCTTGTTCAGACAAACGTGCAAGTCAGTGAAATAGTAGCAGGCTCCATACAACAGGCATAATAAACAGGAATACTGCAGATTAAATGCTTGGCACTCTTTCAGAGAGCATTGCAAGTATTAACTCTTACAGTCCCTAAGAGATGAGCCAAATCAGCCACTGTTTCCTAGAGTGGGAGAGAAGGCAGAAACCAGATCAGGCTGCCACAACCACTGATTCCTGATTTGATGCTCAGAGCCCATGGTCACCAGCCTGTTGGGATTGTCTGTGGCTCCTGCAGAATGGAGCAGGAACTGTGCTTTGGGCTGGGGGGGGCTATGCCTTGTCATACAGAGATTGAAAATTTATCAAGCAGTTCTATTTTCCTTTCCCCCTGCTGGAGCCTGAATTAGTGGGGACAGCACAGATTTCTTCCATGCCCCAAGATATAATTATCTTCTTGTTTCTGCAAAAGCAGAGCAAACTTTTCAGCTGTCCTGCTGACTGAGGGAAGAGACTGTTTACTGAAGTAACTGTCAGCATTGGTAAAGTCTTGGACCTGCTGCAGGCAAACTACATCCCCCAGTATTGCAAGGGTTCAGTCAAGCCATCGCTCTGCGTGCTATTTGCTGGAGTCCTGTCCATACTCTGGGATCCAGCTGTGTATGATACTCGGTGTCCTCCCTGGGGAAGGGGACAGCAAAACCAGGATTCAGGAAACTGCCTGCTCCTCTGGGTCTTGCTGCTGATATATTTGGTAATCTGGCAGTGTCCTCAACTCTCTCCCTTACTCTGCTGCCTCAGTTTCTCACTCCCACCAGGAGAGGAGTCTCCCCAGTCTGGTGGGGATGGTGGGTGCTTCTTGCAGGTTCTGCAGTGAAGTGTCCTCAGCTGCCTGACACTGAGGGGGAGGGGGCAGCTCTGGACACTTACTAGCACATAGCTGGTGTTTTCTCTTCCCCTTATCTGTTCAACATCATTAGCACTACAGAACAGTTTCTTCCAGCAGTGACCCATGACTAACTGGTAGAAATGTTTCAGGCTGAGAAATCCTTTGCTGAGTGTACCTGCCTAATGCCAGCCATTCTGGAGAGGTCACTTATAAAGATTAATTGTGCCTGATTTTCTCAGCTGGAACCAGTCCCATGCTCATTTTCTGCTGCATGAAAATCTGTGTTGGTCCTTGCTTCTGCTTGCCCTTGGGGGGGAAGCTGGAGTGAGGAAAAAAAACCAGGGGAAGGTGTTGCAGTGTTTCCCATCTCAGGGGAGGAATGTTCTGTTTTTTCCTGGCTGGACACATCTGGTAGCTCATCCACAGTATTTTCTTTGTAGAAGTGAAGCCAGCTGGGTGAAGGAGCTGGTTAATTCCCTTGCTTGTGTCCGTATCTGTCCATTTCTCAGCATTTTTTTTGCAAACTCTTCATGATGGACAGAATTTGGCTCTGGATATCAAGACCGTGCTGAAATGCACCAGTTCACCTGCCCACAGCACAGCTGGGCCGTGCCATAGAGCAGAGGACACTAGCAGAGCTGCCCCTTCCCACCACCCCAGCTTCTCACACAACCTGTCCCCTCTGCTTTGTCCTGCTGCAGGAATGTTTCACCCCGTTCATCAACGGCAGCTTCTTCGAGCACGACGGGCAGCCCTACTGCGAGGTGCATTACCACGAGCGCCGCGGCTCGCTCTGCTCCGGCTGCCAGAAGCCCATCACGGGACGCTGCATCACTGCCATGGGCAAGAAATTCCACCCCGAACACTTTGTCTGTGCCTTCTGCCTCAAGCAGCTCAACAAAGGAACCTTCAAAGAGCAGAATGACAAGCCTTACTGCCAGAACTGCTTCCTCAAGCTCTTCTGTTAGAGGCACCATAGATGGGCGCTAAAGCATCTTTCTGCCACCCCCTTGGCAGTTCTGTCTCTCTGAACATTACTGTGATTTGGGAACCTTACCAGGCAGGGGAGGAGGGGGTGGGGGGTGGGGAGCACTGCTATGGAGAGGCAGTAGATCCAGAGATGAGATGGACCATTAAACTGGAAACGCCCTTGCTGTGTCTCAGTAGAGAGAGGCTGAGATCCCTCATTACGGTGTGTGTGTGACTGTGTGTGACTGACAACTGAGCTTAGCTCGAGGGCTCTAACCGGGAGATTTTCCCAGCCCCCTCCTGGCAGCAGGAGGCTTTGCCAGTACATTTCAGCCTCTGTCAGCTCTCTGAGCAAATGGTGACACTTGCAGACAACACAACCCTCTGCTTTGACACCTCCTTCTCTGGCTTTTGCCTGCATGTGTGCAGGGTGAGCAACAGCACAGCGAGGGCACCCTGTGACCTCAGTGCCACCCTGGCTCTGCTCACAGAGTCACATGGTGTGTGTGACTTGCTGAGACTAGAGCATCAGCACAGACAGCCAAGACCCTGCAAGGGTCCATCCAGTTCCATTACACTGTAAGGAGATAATACCACTTACTCTTTTTTTAATTCAAGGAATCAAGATATTACTGTGTGGGGTGTTTTTCTTTTTTCCCTAGTTTGTTACTCCCTTTCTCAATGCCTTTTCTCAGCACACTGGAGCAGGAGGTGTGGGGTAAGCCCTGACCATCCCTCAGCACTGTTGTGCTCTCCTGTGGGGACATCCTGTGCCAGGCAGCTCCATAGGCACCCAGGCCAGCTCAGGGCATCTGCTCCCCTCACCTGCTGCTCCAGGAGAGAGGAAGAGGCATCACCCCTTCTTTAAACACAGGTGCAGAGGTCAGAGCAGCCTTTTTCATCCATCCCTGTCGTGAGCGAGTGTGACGTGCGTGTGTTTATCTGGCCTGAAACTCTCCCATCCATTAGGGCCTGAATCTGTCACAAGAGTGGGGAGAAGGAAGGGTTTAAGAAGTCAGGAAAAAAAATCCTAAATTTATATTCTTTCTTCCAGTTTGCTAATGAGACCTATCAGCCCCTTGGTGTTTCCCTTTTCTGTGCTCTTGTTAAACATGTTCTACTGAGAGATGCTACAGCAATAACCTTTTATATTGACTGTTACTGGTATAACAAGTCCTGGGGGTCAGGTGTGCGTGACACACTTGGAGTTTTACTATCAAAGTGAATACTGTATCCTGTCTTTGATAAGAACTGTAGATTTCTACACTGATTTTGAATTCATATCTAATTTACTTTTAATCCTCTTATACAGAAATTGGTTTTGAAGTGATTTTAAGAAAGCAACTTTTATATCAAGCTGTGCTGTTCTACGCAGTTTGCCAGTTGTGCTGGCTTACTGCATCTGTAACCTCAACGCTTTGTTAAGCCTAACTAACATTCAATATTTTTTTTTGTTGCGGGTTGGGAGGGGCTGGAATCTATGGGGAAGGGAATGTGACTTGTATTTTTTTTCCCTAGCACAGGCAGGTGAACTGTGAATAGATTTGGTTTTTGGTTTTTTTCCCTCCTCTGGGTCACCTAAAAGTGTGATTTTGGTTTTTTATTGTAACCTGTAAACTGCTGTATTTGAATCACCTGCCGTTCTCCCAAAGCCCAGCTTCCAGGATGTTAAAAATTAGTCTTAATATGATGCTACAGCAGAAGGAGCTCAGATCTTTTCCCTTGGTTTCTCCTCTTCAGCTGCCTAAAACCGGAGTAATTAATTGGGGAAGGGGCTCTTTTCCTTCTGTGGAAGAAAGGTCTTGTGATGAAGAGGAGAAACTGGGAGGTAGAGTCTGTTCCTGACCAGCTGTGCAGTTTCGGGCCAGTCACTAAACCTTACCGTGCCTCAGTTTCCCCATCTGTAAAATGGGGGCAGTTTAGCTTGGATTTGTGAGGCCTAGTTCATGTTTGCTAAAGCACTTTTAGGTCTCAGGCTGGAGGGTGCTATGGAGAGGCAAGTTTTGCCCTGAAATTCCCGGTGGTGTTCTGTGGTACCACCCTGGGAGCTGTGTTTGGAATTCCTGCTCCAGAGAGCTGCAGCTCTGTCACCATTGCATCCAGTTGTGTTTTGCAGCTCGGCAGGTGCATTAGAGGGGTCCAGGGGCAGCTGTGTCAGAAACCAGCCCTGAAAGTTGTGGGTCACTGTCCCATGGAACCTCGTCACAGTGCTGTGCTGCTTTGCTCAGGTCACTGAAACAGTCCCACTGATTTCCTCCAACAAACAAAACTCAGTGTGTGGGGGTGAGGTCAGAGGGAGCTGTGGGAGCCCTGGAGCTGTGTCAGCTGGGCTGAGCACAGCTCTGGGAAATTCTTGAGGCAAGAATCCTTATGCATTTGCCTTTTCATCTTCTAAGTCTATTTGACTTAAAATGGACTTTCCTAAGCTGCCTGTGTTTATCTCACTGGAAAAGTCAACTTCCTTGGTGCCGCTGAGGGAACACACAGCTGTTGTGTGCAAGTGCTGGAGAGGGGTGAGATGTTTCTGGCACTGCCACTTTGTGTGACACCTGCAAACTGTGTAATCCTGTGCCTCAGTTTCCCTGTCTGGGGAGTCTTTAACCTACCTCGCTGCTAGCTGAGGCTGTGTCAGTGACACTTGTGGCACACCTGGGTGCAGGGTGCTGGGCGGGGTGCGTGGTGCTGAGAGGAGGCTCCTCTGGCCTTAGTGCTTAACCGAGAGAATTTCACACTCACCTTCTGCCTTCATCTGGTGTTTGATATGCTGGGATGCCACACTGATGCTACTCTGCCAAATAACGCCCGGTGGCGGCTGCTGCTGCTATGGGTGTCCAAAATGCCTATTTGTTCACTGCAGATGTGGTTTTAGAGTAGCACAGCCGCTGTTGGGGTGTGGGGGTGCGAGGGCTGGAGGTGCCCCGGGAGGGTCTGTGTGAGCACCCCCTGGCCAGGTGCTACCCCTGGGGAAGGCCTTTAACATCCGGGCTGGGCTGGGCTGGGCCGGGGGAAGCTCTGCTGGGTCGACAATAATTTGATTCTTTCCTCCCTTGTAAACTTCTAACTCCGCTTTTTGTTTGTTTTTTTTTTTTTTTTTGTCTCCATTTAAAATTCTTGCAGTTACGCCAATAAAATTTTTACCATTATTGTCAGGCCTGTGTCGCGGTTCATTCTCGCCGCTGCGCCTGTGGGGGACGGGTCCCAGGGCGGGCCCCTCAGGGCTGAGGGGAGGGGAGGGGGCAGTGCGCTCCTCCGGCCGC
>JAHLSL010000041.1:1823145-1864939 GCA_025920805.1 Petroica traversi
CCGCCCGGCCGCGCTGGGACCGCTCCCTGTGCCGGACTGCCTGGCACCGCCGGCTGCATCCTCAGCGCCTTGGGCTGTTCCCGGGGCAGATCCCAGTCTGCTCAGCACCACGTCCTTACTTGTACAAATACTGCCTTTGTCCTCCGTATTTGTTCGCAGCAGCATTGCTGGTATGCTGGCTTTGTAACGTGTACATAAACATCTTGAAAAGTAAAAATAAAAAGCAAACTGGTGAAGCCTGTCCCAGTGGCTTTTCCGTGGAGTCTGGGTGGGTAGTCGAGGTTTTGCAGTTTGCATGACACTGAGATGCTAGTGAGGTCCTGTAGTGTTATATATGATTTATATTTTTCATTTCTAGTCTTAGGGTAATTTAAACACGTTTTTCATGTCAGCACATCTCCCTGCTTGTCATTAAGCAACGTAAGTGCAGCTTGGTTTGAGTTTGCATATGATGAACTCATGTAATTGGAAGCTTTGAGAGAGGAGTAGGTCCATAACAGCAGCTGGTTCTGTTGGTTCTGGTGTCAGTGACGTTGCTCATCCTTTGCAGCTCATCCAGCCTTCCTATTCAGAGGTGCAGCTCTGCTTCCAGCCAGATTTTAAGGGGACCTGTGTGTGTGAATTAGTCACAGGCTCAGGGAGGTGTGGATGGACTAAAGCCCAGGAAGGCACTGTGCAGGATTAGCCTTCCAGCATGTTAGCAAAAAGCTTCACTGAAAACAGCTTTGAGGTGCTCTTTGAAAAACACTGGAAAGGGAAAAAACAGTTTTCAAAGAGTTTCTAAAGACATACTCATTTGCTGCCTTTCAGAAAGATGATGATATAAATTTCTCAGTTTAAGAGCTGAATTTCAATTGCCTTTCCTGGAGAACTGTGCTTTGGTTTATGTAAATACAGAAAATATGGGAGTGGAGGTCTCCATGGTTTGTCTGCAGTTTGAGTGCTCTTTTGGGACTGCCTGGACTTCGGGAGATAACATACAGGGAAAAGCTCCTTTGAAATCAAGAAGTTACTATTTTTTGCTTTGAAAAGTCCAGATTATGGGTCTTAACTCTTGCTCTGTGTTACTTTTAGAGGGGTAAGTGTCCCTTACAGAGCATAAGAGCACAGATTAATGGAGAGCAGTCGTCCCTCAGCCCCAGGGAAGGAGTTTCACAGTGTGTGATGCACAGCGACCCTTCCTTGGCAGATGAGATGGTGGATGCTCACATTTGGGCACTAAGAGGTCGTGTGGCAGCAAGTGACATGTTCTGCTTGCCCTGGTTTGTGTTCTGTGGGTTGATAGCAAAGGCAGTCTGATGTTTTTTCTGCTTTGTGGTCTTAGATTTCTGACACACTGAAGCGGTTTGCAGTGAAAGTAACTACAGCCAGCGTGAAGGAGCGGAGAGAGATCCTCAGCGAGCTGGGAAAATGTATTTCTGGGAAAGGTAAAAGCTTGGGAGCACTGCTCTGGTTACTAGGACAGAGGAGAACATTAAAATGTTTTGTTTCAAAAGGCTTTATGAGGGGTATTTGTTTGAGGGAGGAGGCTGGCAGCATTTGGGGCCAGTGCTCCATCACGGGGTTAATTCCAGGTGTGGGGTTTGTGGGTGGCACAGAACTCCAGGTTTTGGCACATGCTTGTTCCAGTCAGTAGTTGTAGCACTGTGTATATTCTTCATTAGTGTATCAGTTGAGTTTCTTTCATGAATCTTGGCCTCTTCTTTTAGCAGTCATAGACTATTTGGATACACGTGTATGGAGAGGGGGAGTGTGGAAGATTTCAGATGGTCTTAATAATATAGCTGAAGCAAATTTGTTGAAGTTATTTCTGTCATTTTCTGAAGAGGAACGTGTTTCATGTGTTCCAGTTTTACCATAGTTCTTAAAAATATGCATAAAATGTATAAAACCAGCAAACTTTTACTATGATTCATAGATGTGAGTGGTTTATGGATTTCAGGCATGAAGAGAATTGTGTTTGTGTTAAAGATTAAGAGCTCGGTGATTTATGAAGAAGTATTTTGAAATACATTGTTACAGATCTTCCAGAAGGTGCAGTGAAAGGCCTTTGCAAACTCTTCTGCCTTACTCTGCATCGATACCGGTGAGTAAATTGTTGTGGAAAGGCTGTATTATTTAATCTATCAGTATTTAGTAGTTAAATTGGTCTGGAGCATCTCAGAAGTGTTAGCATGCAGTGTCACAGAGATGTATATGACACCCGAGGATTTAATCTTGTAATTACATTCTCAGGGGAGGGTTGACATTAAGAAGTTTGACAACATTTGCCTTGTGTTTCACCTTTAATTCTGAAATTAAATCTTTAGTCCTGTGGTTCAGTTTGCAAGAATGAACACCTATGTCCTTGTGAAGCAAGACTGAGCTATGTTTTAGATGCCTTTTAGACAATTATAGGTGAGATTAAATCGTGGTCTGTTGTAGAGGAGCTGTTCAGAGCCTCTTTTCTTCTGCAGTCTGCCAGAGGGCCTCCACATAACTGCTGTCACTTGAGGAAGGGAATGGAGCTTTCTGCCAGAAACTTCTCCACTTTGCAGAACAGCAAGGATAAAATAGTTATTAGCTCGACTGCTGAAATGAGCAAGCAGAGCCCTTACTGTGGCAGGTTTAGGGTGCTGATGCTCTGTGTCTGTCCCAGGGATGCGGCGTCCCGCAGAGCCCTGCAGTTGGCCCTTCAGCAGCTCGCAGAGTCCCAGCCCGAGGCCACAGCAAAAAAACCTGCTGCACTCTCTGCAGTCCTCAGGGATCGGCGGCAAGGCTGGAGTGCCCAGGTCAGTCGCTTTGGTTGGGAAAAGTTCTGAGTTGCTGTAGTTCCTCCTCTTCAGTGTGAGGCTTCTGCTGCTGCATGCAGAGGTGTTAAAAGCCTTTAGAGACAAAGCTGTTAATGCCGTTCAGATGTTCCTCTGTTACCTCTTCCATGTTGTCTGGGAAAGCAGAGGGAATATCCTGGTGTAACTGCTGGGGGATTGGGGCTGAGTTACAATTTAGCCGGTGTTAAACTTTAAGTCTGGGGAGATGAGGAACAAACTCCCTCAAGAAACAGTCTCCAAAATTATTAGGAAAGGGGATTTCATCACCTGTCAAGTGCTCAGCTGCCTCTTGTACTATTTGGAAGCTCTGAGTATCAAACCAGAGCTGAAACAAGCGACTTCTTAGGGCTGATTATTTCCTTTAAAAAACGAAGGCTTTAACTGCAGTTTTTTGTGATAAAATTGCCTGTCAGTCAGGTGTCGTTATAACTTGGGCAGAATGGGTCTGTAATGGTCTAGCAGGTGTAAGTTATGTCCTGGGAAGTGTAGATTTACCTCAGTCTCCTGTTTGTACAACAGTAAGAGCAGTGGATCTGCAGCTCTGCTGGCACTCTCCTGGACATGCCTGCTTGTACGCACAGTCTTTCCAACACCTGACAAGAGACAGGGAGAAACATGGAAAAAACTGGTAGGTTCTTCAAGGTTTGCAGAAATACCCCATCACAGATATGGACTTCTAATGTGTTTAAGTTGCTGGAATGTTGCAAATAATTCTGAATGTAACTGAAAACACCAAGTTAGAATCCACGTTTAGAGGGGGATTTGGTGTATTGTGATTTCTGCAGGAAGCAGGAAGTGTATAAAGCATGAGTGGGGCAGTCCTACACCTGGGCAATTGCTCTGCATACAGAGGTGGCTACTGGTGTCTCTGAGGGGCATCTGCAGTGTGGCATGAAGTCCTTGTGCCTCCATTGAAATATCTCTGTGTGATATTCTGTTGTACAGTATCAAGGAGCTTTTGTCTTCTTTCACTTCCTTTAACAACACAAATGTGTGACTGTGCTCATAGCACTTTGGGATGTAGTTGGAACAGATTTTAAGAGGAGATGTAATCTGTTTTCAGTGTTTCCAAAACTGTTAGGCATGGTTCTGCTCAGAGGTGCGGGATGAAAGCAAAGGCAGCTTGTTGGTAGAACTTAAATAACCTGAAGAGTTCAGCAGATTCAGCTAATCATTGACATCTTGTTTGATATGAGCTCTCTAAGGAGCAGGTGCACAAAGGTTTTCTTGGCTGTTACCTTTGGCAGGTGGAGGTTCAGTGTTTGCTCCTTTTGGAAGTCCTGGGAGGGTCCCACAAGCAGGCAGTGGATGGGGCTGTGAAGAAATTGAACAGGCTGTGGAAAGAGGTGATGTATATGTTATGTGCCATATTCTACAGCTCTTCTGTTCTGGTCTGGGGTGTTAACGTACCTTGCTCTTTTTCTCTTAAGAACCAGGATCTGGTGGATCAGTACCTATCTGTCATTCTTGGGCTTGAGCCAAACCAGAGTTATGCTGCAATGCTGGGACTTGTGGTGCAGTTTTGCACAGCCCAGAAGGAGATGGATATTATTAAACGATACAAGGTAAATCTGTTGTACAGCTTTTTTGGGGGGGGAATAAGAAGCATCACTTGTTATCATGAAGAAGGAATTGAGGCTGGTACTTTGCATCTGCCCTGATTTCACTGTCAATTCTGTAGTCCTGCATTTCTGACTGAAACAGCTGGGGTATGTTTAGAGAGGAGGTGCCAGATAGGTGGCTGTTTGGTGTTGCCTCTACATTTCTATGGATGTCCAACATAGAACTTCCTGCCTTGTCCCTATTGTGGGAATGAAAGGCAGCATGTGGCTCTTGGTGTGGTTTCAGTGTTGGGCTCAGCGTGGAGCACGGAGCACTGGTCTTTGCTTGATTGGGTCATTTGAGAGTGGAAAGAAAGCTTCCAGAGGAGGAGGAGGAGGAGGAGGAGGTGGGGTGTCCAGCCTGGCTCCTGGCGGTTTGCTTGGAGCTGTGAACAGGTTCAGATGTGATTGTAATCTGGTGTTTCTGCTTGTTCAGAGTGCTCTCCTGGATTTCTACTTGAAGACCATCCTTATGAGCAAGACAAAGCCTCAGAAACACGTGCTGGTGAGCCAGAGTGTTAGAGCTGTTTGTGATGTCCCACGGGCAGCAGTGCCCTGTGCTGAGTGCCCTGTCCCCTTTGCAGGACAGCTGTTCTCCACTGCTTCGCTATGTGTCCCACGCCGAGTTCAAGGACTCTGTTCTGCCAACTCTGCAGAAATCCCTGCTGCGGAGTCCTGAGAATGTAATTGAAAGTGAGTTTGCCATCTCTGCATTGCTCTGTCAAAGAGCCTCAATCCTTAGCAGTCTGGAGCTGTTGGGGCAGGGTCACTCTGGGCTATGCTTTTGGTCCCATGAACGCAGGCAGGATTGTCTGGCATCCAAGGGTTAGATGTGGAGAAGCAACATTTGTGGTGTCTTCCCCAGTGTCAGGGTATGTGATAGCTACTGTTAGCACTGAGGGCAGGATTTCACAGCTGAGTGCTAAGAATAATCCTGAATTATTCTGTTCATTTGGCATCAATTTCAGTAGTCTTTTTTATTCCTATTTCTTACTACCATGTCTGCTCTTGATGTGAATTGTGGGGAAGGATGTATTAAAATGCTAATGGCATATTGCATTTTGTTAAGTAACTGTTTTTATCTCTTATGTTGTCAGCAATCTCTTGCTTGCTTGTATCTGTGAACCTGGATCTTAGCCAGTATGCTCTAGACATTGTGAAAGGACTGGCCAGTAAGTACTCTCACTTTTGGAGGGAATTATTAATTCAGGATAAAGCTTTCTGGAATTTTCTGTCTGTACCTATAACAGCCTGATTGCTGTGAAAAGATTGTTTTAGGTGGGAGGGAGGATGATGCTGTAACTTGGAACTGGCATAGTTCACGTGATGGTTCCAGAAGCTGCATTAAACCGCATGTAAAGACAGTCCTTACTTGCTGATTTTGTGCAGTTTGTCCTGAGGAACTCTTAGCTCATCCATTATTTTCTAGGCCATCTGAAATCCAACAGTGTGCAGCTGATGGATGAAGCAGTTGTGGCATTAAAGAACTTGGCTCGGCAGTGCAGCGATCCTTCGGCCGTGGAGTCGCTGGGCAGGCACCTTTTTGCCATCTTAGGGGGTAAGTAAAGTGTAGGATAAGCAGTGGGGATGAATCAAGGTTTGACAGCCTCAGGGAATTTTGTGTATTTTATTTCTTGCTCTCTTTACTGCCTGTATGGAAGGGGTGGCTCAGCCTGGATCAGGGATAATGGGAAAAGCTTTTGTGTTTTGGAGGTTCTTGTAACACAGAGCTGTTGTCTGTAATCACCTGTCACCTTTGTGTTTCTTGTTGGCAGGCTCAGAGGGGAAGCTGACAGTTGTTGCCCAGAAGATGAGTGTCCTTTCAGGTGAGGATTCTAGAAGAAAGCTGTTTCTCTGGTGGAAGAAATTGAGCAGAAGGCTGAATGTAAGGGATCTGTACCTCAGCCTTTAGGATTTCCTGCCTGTCACTCTAAATTGGCTGTAGTTGAAGCCATAGAGGGTGCTGGATACCACATATCAGTTCCTGACTTTCTATTCAAAGAAAATAATTGACTGGTAAGCCAAAACATTTATTCAAAGAAGGCAACTTGCGCCAAAGTGAAAATTAAGACAGAGATCCAGCTGTGTGGTACATGGTGGATGTGACATCCAGATGTAGTGACAATTGACAACCCTGTGCAAGGGTTGAAGTGGGAAGGGTCATTCTTAATTGATTTTAGATGTTGTGCTGGTAGTTTGGGAACTACTGAGAGATTTCTGTCCTTTCAGGGATTGGCAGCCTTAGTCACCATGTGGTTTCTGGACCCTCCAGCCAAGCTCTGAGTGCAGCTGTGGCTGAGCTTTTCATCCCTTTCCTGCAACAAGAAGGTGAGAGCTCTTGCCTTTGTTCTGGGTTTGCAAAGCTGCATTCATCCTGAGCAGGATCTTCACGTGGTTATTCAGGATAAATCTGGATTCTTGCCTGCTGTGTTACAGAATCTGTTGCTCTGTTTGGGTGAGCAACCCTATGGAGACAGTGTTGCACCTGTTAGGAGCACATGTGTTCTTTTCCTGCATCCTGATGTTGTTACCTGCTTTTTATGTTTTGTGCTTTCTGCAATTGCTGAACTGATGTGAGCTCTGTGTTTCTCCCCAGTCCATGAAGGCACTTTGGTTCATGCAGTCTCTGTGCTGGCCCTTTGGTGTGTTCGGTTCAACACAGAAGTTCCTAAAAAGCTGGTAGAATGGCTAAAAAAAAGCCTTCAGCCTTAAAACCTCGACTTCAGCAGTGAGACATGCCTACCTGCAGTGCATGCTAGCCTCCTTCAAAGGTAAAACTGGGCAGCTCTTAGTAACTCTTGGCTGTGGGGCTTAGGAGGAGATTTATCAACCTTTGTATTTCCTGATACAGAGACCTGTGCAGATTAAGAAAGATTTTGTAAGGCAGTGACTGTTTACTGACCTCCTTCATATTTTTTCGTAAACTCTCTTTTGCCTTCAAATTTATAAAGATAGTTTGTTTGCTTGTATAACTAAAATCACTGCCCATCACGCTGTTTTTCACATATCTCAGAGTAATTTTTGATTGCTTTATTTTTGTCTTACACCTAAATTGTAAGGTTTTAGTCTCAGGGGTCATACTTTCGTTTTATGTGGCCCTCAGCACAGTGGGATCTTGGTCTCTGGCTTTGACTCTTGGAAACTTAAAAAAATATTAGTGTGTTTGAAATGAAGAACTTGAGAAACCATTCTCTTCTAGTGATCCTCTAGAGATTTACATCTGTTGGTCCTGCCCCCTTTGACTGCAGCATTTCATCGACATTTGTAGACCTCTGGGATTCCTTAACTTCTGAATGTTTGAAGTGAAACAGATGGTCATGGATTGCCAGGAATTTGCTTTCCCTCTCTTAGGGAAACATTAATCTTTGAAGTCAGACTTCCTGTGATTTGAAGTAATTCCTTTAATGTAACTGAATTAGCATTTTCTTTTGCATTCCCGAGAACAGAAACTTAATATACTGAGATGGGACTGTTCTGTCTGTGAGGAGGGGACTGAAGTGGTTGCCACTGAGCTCTTCATAGTTGCAGTTTAATGATAGTGATTGGCAAATACTCCAGGAGATTTGGTCTTCCCAGTGTGTGTCTGATTCCCTTCCTTGATTCATGGCAGCAGAAAAACCATTGATACCTGGCTTGTAAAGTGAGGACCGTGTTGTTTTGTCTCTTTTGTCCCCTCAGGTGACACATTATTGCAGGGAATGGACTTGCTGCCGATGCTGATCCAGACAGTAGAAAAAGCAGCATCTCAAAGTACTCAGGTTCCCATGGTAACTGAAGGAGTTGCTGCAGCTTTGTTGATCTGCAGGATGTCTGTAATTGAAGGACAAACTGGTAAGGTCACAAAACAGCTGGCAGAATCCAATATAAACAGTTTCTGAGGGTTAACACCTCTTGGCAGTGTGCAGGAGATACTATTTCTTAATCTGGGTATAGTTTCTACATAAAGAACCATTGATTTTCTACAAACCAGGGAAAGATTAATTCCTATCTCTCTCATTTGTGTCAGTGAAGAATTCTTACTTTTCCATGGCTTTGCAAATTTCGGCTTCCATTCATATAGGGCACTATTCCTCTTTATCCCTGACCTTACACGGTAGGATTTGACTGATGCTTTGGAAGTATTACTTGATTGTTATTTGGGTAGTGTTTTTACAAACCTTTGGAAAGCATAGGGACTGGAATTCTGTCTCCCATTAGAGGGTA
The DNA here is from genome assembly GCA_025920805.1 of Petroica traversi. Taxonomy (NCBI): domain Eukaryota; kingdom Metazoa; phylum Chordata; class Aves; order Passeriformes; family Petroicidae; genus Petroica; species Petroica traversi. Next base: position 1,831,760 of record JAHLSL010000041.1, read on the forward strand.
TTACAAGAGCTCTCTGAGTTCATACATATGCTGGGGTATAAAATCAGATGTGTTCTATCAAAAGCAACACACCACTTCTTTTCTTCACTTCTAGGAAGGTTTGCGCTATGAAAGATTAAGGTGAATCAGGTTTACATTTCACACATCTAAGTCAGAGAAAGGTGTTTTTGTCAGCCTGTGTTTTTGGGGTGTGTTTATAGTTTTGAATGAGAGAAATGACAGGCTTAATAATTGAAGACAAGCAAGGCTAGAAGTAACTTGGAGGATTTCAGGAGAGAGAATTTTACTGTGTTTTATGTGCATTCCTGAGTTCTGACTTATTTTGAAACATCCTTGATGGACATCTGTTCTTTTCCTCTCAGAGTCTAAGCTGAGTGGTTTCTGGCAGCTGATTTTGGACGAGAAAAAACAAATTTTTACATCTGAGAAGTTTTTGCAGTCTGCATCAGAGGAAGGTAAATTGGCAGTTATTGTATATCCAGTTGCTGTTTAACTCTTAGTACTTGACAGGAACTAATGCTGTTAGCCCTGCTCTGTGATCCTTGGAGGATACAGTTTCAGATTAAAATGAGCTGTGTACTCTTCAGAAGTACGTCTAGACTAGTTGTAGTCTAAGCTTGAAAACAAATTAATTTATTTCTTGATGAACCTGAGTTATCACTCATTTATCATACCAAATGATAAACAAATGAAAGGGCCTTGTAGGTACCCATTTCATTGCCACTGAAGCTGTTTTGGCACGGCTCAGGAATTAGCAGAGCTGAAGCACTGAGCATGGTGTTTATAATTTGCTTTGCTCTGTCAACTTAGACCAAAATAGGTCACACACAATGGTCAGGAAAATTGTCCTGGGATCTCGCTGAAAACATTTCAATGAAATCATGGTTCAGTTCCCAGTCTTGGCAGATGTAAGTTGCATTTGTCTCTAGCTTCAATGAGAAGATTGTGTAGAGGCTCAGCTTGGGGTGTTATTTTAATGTGTCCTGCTTGCTGTTCATTTGTTTTCAGGTACAAAAAATCTGTTTCCTTACAAAGTCTCAAGCTGTTTTATATCTTTGTCTTTTCCCCAGCCATGTGCACAGTGCTGCAGCTGACAGAGCGCCTGCTCTTGGATCATGCGCAGCGGCTGCCTGAAAGCAAAGTTCAGTACGTACCCTGCACTTGCTGTCCCCGACCCCTGTGTGACCCCAGAGCGCTGCTGTGGGCACTGTGGGGTGGGCTTTGGGCTTGGCACAATGTTGAGCTCCTGTTTGCAGAGCTCCCTGGCTGACCCCGTGTGTCTGTTTGCAGGCAGTACCACCGTGCCCTGGTGGCCGTGCTGCTGAGCCGCACCTGGCACGTCCGCAGGCAGGCCCACCAAACAGTGAAGAAGCTCCTGTCCTCTCTGGGAGGCTACAAGCTGGCCTATGGGCTCTTGGAGGAGCTCAAAGTGGTTCTCAGTTCTCATAAGGTGAGTAGCCAGCAAGTCTCTGCTCAGACAGGTGTTTGAGTGCTGCCAGTCACTTCCCTGCCCTAGGTTTGCTGTTAGCATTGACATACAGCCTGATGTGAACAGGATTCAGCTCCAGATGGTCTCCTGGGGTGCCACTTGTTACTGGATTGCTGCATATTACAGTATCAATGTCTGGGGCATGCCTGGTCTTCCCTACATATGTAGAAAAGACATATTCAGAATGTTTTGGGGAGGAAGCTCTGGTTTCCATGTATTTTTATTATTTTAATGCGAATTTAATCTCTGCTGAAAGACCAAGTGCTTTATTCCATTTTTTGTATCTTGGTTCTTTGTCCCTGGCTTATAGACTGCAGAAGTTGGGCATGCTGCTCCCAGCCAGCTGGCTCAACCTTTTCCAAAGTCTTTGCCAGAAGTGATCATTTTAGTTTTATTTTACTCCAGCTTGCCAAATGCAGTATAGTCCTCCATTTTGAATCTTTTTCATCACTGAAAGCACTGTCATCGCTGTGCTTTGGTTTTGTTGTTACTCTGTATCCCCTTCTTTCCTTTGGAAACTTCAGCTTTTTGGTACTTGAGAGGGAGATGATTGTTGTCATTCAGCCTGGTGTGAGTGTGGGGAAATGTGCTCAGATCACAGGAAGGTTTGGTGTTGTCCATTCAGATTCTGCCTCACGAGGTGCTGGTGACAGAGGCAGGAGAGCTGTCGGAGCTGGGAAGGACGTACATTCCTCCTCGTGTGCTGCATGAGGCCCTCTGTGTCATCTCCAGTGTGGCAGGGCTGGATGTGGACTCCTTTGAGCCAGAGAAGCTGGCCCTGGAGATGCTGCTGGTGAGCCATCATCCATCTGTAGGTAAGTGCTGGAATGAGACTCTCATGGCCAATGTATGAGTTTTTATTGTACCTTTTTGTTTTGTGGTGCCAGCAACCTGCTTCACGTTTATTATGCTCATTTATTCTTCTTGCTAGTGGCAGTGCAGCCAGGACTTTGGCCAGCCCTCCTCATCAAGATGAAGATAGATCCTAAAGACTTCATTACCAAACACCTGAATGACATCTTACCCAGGATCACCACCTACACTCCAGAGAACCAGGTGATAAACTGCTTTCCTTGTGTTAGTTTTGGGAGATATCTTGGAGGAGTTCAGTACTAACTGGTGTGTAAGGAAGGAGAACTGTTTAAAAGGTGGGGAAGAAGGAGGTTAAAGGAGAATGTCTGTGGTGAAAAGGAGCTGGGACTTAAGAGGGAAAAATGTACCAGCAACTGAGAATTTTAGATTTCAAATACTCACTGAACAATGAATTGAGGGTTGGAATGTAATGGGGGCAGCCTCAGCAGGGCATGCTTCTTGGAGATAATTTTAAGGAATACTGATCATGTTTTTTCCTTCATTTTCCTGATAGTCATCTATGAATGCAGTGGGGTCTCTCTCTCTGCTTTCACCTGGTAGAGTACTCCCACAGCTCATCAGCACTATCTCAGCATCAATGGAGAATCCAGCTCTGTGCCAGGTTACTCGAGAGGAATTTGCCATCATGAAGACACCTGAGGGAGAACTGTATGACAAATCTATAATACAGAGGTAAGTATTTATAATTTCTTTGTGCACCTGGGGATTAATCATTGCTGATATTCTTGCCAGTGGGTGACTGGGTGTGTCAGATGCTCTTTCTGCACAGAAGTTCCTGTATTTTTATACCTGGTTCTTAGTTCAGGGCAGTGCTGATTCCTTCTCTGCTTTTCCTTCTCAGTGCTCAACAGGACAGTATGAAAAAGGCTAACATGAAGAGGGAGAACAAAGCTTATTCCTTCAAGGAACAAATCATTGAGCTGGAGCTGAAGGAGGTGAGTTGATAGAAAAAGGAATGCCAGGCTGGTCAGAATCTTCACAGCAAGTCATGTGTTGTTCTATGGCTTCTGGCAAATGTGTGTGTGCTGGTGGGAAAGATTCTCTGAAATACTTGGATTATGTATCCCATTATTTTAACAAAGGTTGACTTCTCTTTGCTCTGTGGAGGATGACATACCATCCCCAATGAACTGGACAGTACTTTTTAATGATATCAAGTAAGTAGTGACTTATGCTGTGCTGCTAAGAGGCACTAAAATGTTGTTAACCTGCTAATTTCCATTTTGTGTCTTTACTCAAGAGGGATATACTTGGAAGGCTATTTTGACACTGTTTTAAAAATAAATCGCAAAAAACCCCAACATTTCCAAGTTGCTTCTCTGTCTAATTGAACAGCTGATGTTTGTAGCTCCCAGATAATGATGACCATGGCTCTATTGCAGGAGATAAAGAAGAAGAAGGGAATAAAGGATGAGGTGCAGCTGACGAGCAAGCAGAAGGAGCTGATGCACGCACAGCTGGAAAGGGAGGCTCAGATAAGGAAACGGCTGAAGGAGGTGAGTTTGGGTTGTGTTTTTTGCCACCTCTGCAGCCACCATGACCCAAATCACTTTGATAGAGGGAAAATGGTGTAGCAATCACCTATCTGTTTCTGTTATTAGAAATGAGATTTAACAACCTGATTTTTTTCCCAGTGGAGTTTTCTTTATGGTAATGTCTTGAATTGTTTCTCTTACAGCTTGATAATGAGCTGGAAACAGCTCTAGGACACCTGGACACTGTTATAAAGAAAAAGCCTCCTGGTCTCACTCAGTACATCCCTGGTCTCATCAGTTCCTTCTTGCCACTGTTTCGATCTCCTTTGGCTGCTCCAAGAATTAAGAAGCCTTTTCTTTCCTTAGCTTCCTGTGTCATGCCTGCTCGACTGAAAACCTTTGGTGTGTATTTGCAGATGCTTATTAAGGGCAGGGTGTGTCATTTTGATGGTGATGAGAATTCTTGCTCTTACAAACTGTGGATCATGACCATGTACCACAGAAAGTCAAGAGGAAAAACCACGTGGAACAGTGCTTAGGGAGATGACTGTGATTTCCCAAGATTCTACTGCTAGATAGGACTGGGCCCAAAGACAAGGACTTGTCTGGTCAGTGACCATCTCTGAGGAGCAGCTGGTCATTGTGGGACCATCTTCCCTGAGCAGAGTTTGGAGGGTGTGAGTGTAACTCAATGCCTGTTGTGAAGAAATCTGTCCCCTGACAGGCCTGGGCTGGGCATCCTGCTCTGAGCCTCTTTGCAGCCTGGACTCTTGCCCGGAGCTTTGTTACAGTTCTTGGGTCTGTGTTCCTGGGGCTTTTTCTTTTGAGAAATCTTTGGGATTGGTCCTCTCACCTTCTTAGGGATTTTTTATTCTTCCATTCCAGGTACTTTAGTAAGCCACGTGACCTTGCGCCTGATGAAACCAGAGTGTGAATTAGATGAATCCTGGTGTCAGGAAGAGCTGCCTGTTGCTCTGAACAGAGTGGTCAGTTTGCTGCATGCCCACACCATTCCCAGCCGGAGCAGCAAGGGAGAGCCAGGTATGAAGTATGATAGAGGTAGATATGGCACATCCTGCTGACTCTGCCTCCACCTCTAGTACCTATGAACTGTTTTAGTTTTCAGAGTTTGTATTATATTTGCAAACAAAACTTCACTGTTTCTTTTTTAATTGGATAATTCTTCATAGATATGAAAGACCTTAAGGGTTTTTTTTCTGCTGGTAGTAGTAGAAGTGATGTTACAACTATAGTTAAGTGTAGAAATGAAATAACAGTATTTTTTCTTTAAATGGTTCATACAGAAATAATAGCAGTGAAATTAAGGCTCATCTTTGCCAAGGACAGCTCCTACCTTTGAACACCACTTAGCATTTGGTGAGACTAAGTGGAGAGACAGAATAATTGCTTGTTATCTGTGAGCACAGCAGTGAAGTGCCCATGGCCTCTGCTTGTTTGCAGTGTGGTGCTGCAGTTCATGAATATTTTATTCTGGCATGATTGTAGAGGAAGCAGTTCTTTCCACTCTGTAACATGAAGGCAAGCATGGATATTTTTACAGTGCAAGGATTTTATTTGAGTTAAAGTAAACCTTTTTTCTTAATTTAAAAAAAAAAAAATTTCCTGGAGTTAGTTTTAATTTAGGTCGGTTCCAGAATTTTCCTCACAGTGGATTGCACAAGTAATTGTGCCACTCCACTGAAGATAACAGTACAGAAGAGGAGGGTGGGCTTGTGTCCTTTGGGGGCTGGGATGGCTTTGGCTGTCTCAGGGTGTACTCCAGGGATGGAGGTGGTTCACTTCACGCAGGCTTTGGAGCTGTTCATCATCAACCCAATCAAAAGCTGCTGTGGTAGATGGGATATTTTAATAGAAATATTGGATTCTATTTGGCCCCTGAGCCCCATAGTTCAGTTCTCTGGCTGTTCAGTGGTGTGACTGTGGCACATGTCACTGTCACAGCTGCCCAGTGGCAATTGACCATGTTTAGCACTGAAGTGCTAAACATCTCAGTGATAATTTGGTGTCTCCACTGTGCAATTTATTGCTGTAGTAAGTGCAAGTTCATTAACATTTGAATCCTTTCCTCGCATATTTCCAGAAAGTAGTGGAAATATTTTCGGTGGTTCAAGATTTCCTATATTGTTGAATTAAATGAAATTAAATTGATATCTACTTTTTTTCCACTTTTGCAAGAGAAGGGAAGTAGTTTCCATAGCACTTTGTTGGACAAATCATATAATATTCTCAGATGATTTTCCCCAATTTTTAAAGTTCTTTGGAATATACTTGTGTGATATGATTTAGTAGAGATTAATTTCTTAGGTTACTATGAGACCTAAGAGGCACCATACCTCCTTGTAATGTGGATGGTAGAATTTGTCATTCATTGCTGAAATGCCAAGATATATCCTATAATCTTTCTCATATTTGTCAATACCAGCTACTGTGTAAATAGAACATTTATTTTCTCAAATAAAGCTTTCTTTCTCCTGCTGGGTATAAAGGGACAGTGGTTTAAGGCTAAAAATATCTGGCCAATAATTAAAAAAAAAAAAGTCTAAAAGTAAACAGACACTGAGCAAACAGAGAGAAAAATCCCACATGAGAAATAGAGAGGGTTTTACTAAAGCTGTTCATGTTAAATAGGAGCTCAAAATGTGTTTGGGATGTAATATTTCTCCCCTGAACTACTTTTGCAGTGTTTTTTGCCCTACATAAGCTGACTAATACTGCAGTATTGTATCTGCAGTGCTCTTCATCTGCATTTAGAAATTTAAACTTGGGCATTCTCAGTCAGCACAGATAGGATACAGAAAGGAAATGTTTTCCATAGACATCTGATACTTGAATATTAACTGGGCTAACTGAAGGACTGGAAGGAGCATTTGTTATATGCTAGCTAAGGCCTTGTAAAAAGGAAGGAGAAAAATCTTTTAACAAAGGGAATCTAGAAGCTTTAATTTTTCAAGGAGGGGAGGGGAGTTGAAGCTTGCACCAGAATTAGAAGGACATAATTCTCAAGGATCCAGCTGAAAACTGGAATGGCAGGTTAGCTAGGTAGGTAAGAAGTGTTTAAAGGAAATGTAGCTGACAAACAGGGCCTTACTTTGGGACAAATGAACTTTGCAAGTGACTGTCTTAATTCATTGCATTGTTTCAATCCTATTTACAGTATGTATTTCTATACTCTTGAGGCATTGGTAGTGATTTGGAATCCTAATGTGACTTCAGTTGAAGCCTGGTAGAATCGTAGAATCTTTCAGGTTGGAAAAGACCCTTAGGATCATCAAGTCCTACGTTTAACCTAACCCTTTTGAAATGCCAAAAGGCACTGTTGGAGCTCCACAGTTCCTGCTGTTAAGTGGCAAATGCTTAGGTTTACTCAGCATGTTTGTGCATGAAGCTGAAGCTTGGCCATATCTATTGTGAGCTACTCAAGTGTACATTTTATACCAGTCAGTATTATAAACTAACCCATGGGAAGATCAGATGTGTTCACAGGATGTTTTTTCCTTTTCACAGGTGCTGCCCCATTATCAGCTCCAGCATTTTCCTTAGTCTTTCCTCTCCTGAAGACAGTTATGATTGAGACACCCCATAACAGCGAAGACAAGGAGGAGTTTCTGGTCAAGATTCTGCAGATCCTTACAGTCCATGCTCAGCTGAGATCATCAGGAAATGGCCAGTCTTTGTTGGTGGATGAGGTGAGAGCTGTGGGGTCAGATGACCTCCTTCAGATAAGCCATGGGATAAAACAACTGATGTGTTACCTGGGCACATCTGATGAATTTTACAAGTCAGACTTAACTGTATAAGATTGTTTTCTGTCATGGGTTTTGGTACCTGTCCAGGCCTAGGTTTTGACTGGGACTTTTTAAGGAATGTCATATACAGGCAAGGCACTTTGAAATCACAAGATAAAAGACTTTTCCTTTTTCCCCACCTTTTCTCAACCTTTCAGAATGGCCCAGAGTTGCTGCCCCGCAGGGACATGCTGATTCTGCTGACTCGGGTGATAGGAACGGGTTCTCCACGGTTACAGGTGAGTGCTCAGCTTATAACCACAGTCAGGACTCACCCTAAGTTTCATCAGCATCTAAATCAGGGAAATGCTCCAACTGGTTTAAGTGTCTGATGCTGGAGGTTGATACATTTCCAATTTTCTTCTGTGTTTATGCTATTCTTGGAATAAAATGTCTGCATCTTTTTCTCTGTGGGTTTTATTGCACCAAATATATTCTTCAGTCTTCCAAAGGTGACACTTTTTCTTTCTCTAAGGCTTTTCTCTGCCAGATAAGATCAATAGTCTCTCCTCTGAGTGTTTGTTCTAAGGGATGAAGTGGCAGAAAGCTCAATGATAAAAAGCAAGGAGTTGGACTGAACTTGTCACTTCTCAATTTTGTCACTGTTTGGGAATTTCTTCTGCTGTGATAGCACTCAGTGGTTGCTTTGACAGCAGTTCAGGTGTAGAGAGGTCTGTGACACAGTGACAGTGTGGCACTGTGCTGCTGTAGGTGCTGGCCTCGGAGGCGCTGACGGCGCTGTGCGCGAGCAGCAGCGGTGAGGACGGCTGTGCCTACGCCGAGCAGGAGGAGATCGATGTGCTGCTGCAGGCCCTGCAGTCTCCCTGCATGAACGTCAGAGATGCAGCTCTCAGGGTAGGTGGCAATCATTCGGGGTCACAGCAATTCCTTAAGTTTTTGGGAGGTGGATCTTCTCTAGCACTGATGCCAGCGGGCTTCAGCTATGATGCCAGGATTTGGGCAGTGTGTCAGAGGCAGTCTGAACAATAATGCTCTAAGCCACGCTCTTTGTGCCAGATTTATCTGCAAAAAGGAGTACTCTGAGTTTATCCACACCTTTGTTTCCCTAAAAAGGGTGTAATTGGGACTACTTAACACCTTCTCTTTACAATTGGGTAGAACTTAGTCTTAAAGAGAGAAGCTGTCAAAAAATTCGTGTCTGCGCTAGGCCTTGTTATTGGAGAGCTTCAGGCTTAGTCACTTCTGAGATCATAGAAAAAAAAAACCTCAAGGGTGCTTGGTGTTCTTTGCCGTGAAAAAATTCCAGATTAGCTCACCTGAGCTGTCTTGTCTGTACTTAGAAGCAGAACAGTCTGTAGTCACCAGAGCCTCTCCACCTGCCTTTTGAGCAATGTTCTTGAGTCCCACCATCTCACCTAATAGCAATGGAACTCCTTGACCACCATGGGCAGTGTAAGGCACAAGCAAACATGAATTTTGGCACTTCCAACCACTGAGAGCTTAACTTGCCAAAAATTTTAACTGTTTTTAAGTGTCTGTTTCTAAAAATCAGATCTTTGCAATGATTTTCCTGTTAACTAATTCAGGGACTGATGGAGCTACAGATGGTTCTGCCAACCCCAGACAGTGATGAGAAGAATGGACTGAACCTGTTGCGCCGCCTCTGGGTAGTAAAGTTTGACATTGAAGATGAGATTCAGAAGCTGGCAGAGAGGTGAGGGTTCTTCTTTAGGGGGACCTGTTCTCTGCCCACGGCATGGAGCTGCATTCAGGGGCTTTGTCCCCACAGCTGGAGTGCAGCTGTAGGTCACCCCAGAAGTACATGTGGCAGTGGCTTCTTTGCTGAGGGGTGACCCATCACCTGTGTGTGTGCGCTGCAGGCTGTGGGAGTCCATGGGGCTGGAGCTGCAGCCTGACCTCTGTTCCCTGCTGATCAAAGATGTCATCTACCACGAGGAGGCAGTGCGACAGGCAGGGGCTGAGGCTCTTTCCAGAGCCGTAGCTCAGTACCGAAAGCAAGCAGCAGAGGTCATGAGCAAGCTCACAGAGATTTACCAGGAGAAGCTCTATGTAAGTATTCTTTCCCTGAGGGGTTGGCAGGCATGAGCTGCTGCTTTATTTTCCCTTAGTCTCTTTCCCTTTTGTCTGTCCTGAAGATGTGCATTGAATCTACTGTTGTCATGTTTGAGTTTAGTGCAGACTTCGGTGTCTTGAAGTTCATGTTATCAGCCACTAATGGCACCATTGTACAGGTGGGAGGGGTCCTTTAGATGATACAGAAAGGCTGTGATAGGGCAGTGTCAGCTGAAGTAATTTTGATCCCAAACTTGCTTTCTGCTTCTTTTTTTACCTTGCTCTTCTGCTAGTGGTATCATAACTCTGTGCAGCATTATCAAATAGCATTGCAGGTATGATTGACAGATTCTCTGCGTGCTTATCCTTGGAAAAGGCATTTTAATGAAATATTTTCTCCTTTCAGAGGCCACCTCCAGTTTTGGATGCTTTGGGACGAGTGATATCTGAATCACCACCTGACCAGTGGGAAGCAAGGTACAGACATTTTCAGATTGATCTCATCACTTCATGTGCACCTGAATGAAATGTTTTTGATTTTTATTTAGAAGAACAAATTATGTGCAATTATATTGACTTTCTATTTTCGTGTGTCCTTCTGGTAAAGAATATTTGTGCCTCTCAAGCAAACTTGGGGTAGGCAGAACTTCAGGCAGCATCAAAATATTGGATGCTGTCATTTCTATGTCCTGATAAAAACAGAGTCTTTTCCTCTCAGTCTGTCTGATTTTTGTCTTAGCTTGCTGTGTTCTCACCTGTGTGTGGGCCATTGATGGTTTCAAGAATAGCAGTGGAAGCCTTAATGAACTGGCCAAATTCCAGTTTGGATAATTACTTTTTGTTTACTTGTGTGTTCTGTACAGGTTTAATTGGAGATCATCTTGTTTGCTACTTGTCTTGAGCTAATCTGTTCTTTAATGCTGATGTACCTTGTTGTAAAGCTGCTGCATTTCAGCAGTAGAGTGATCCTGGTGTCTAAGTTGGCTCAAGTATCCCTAATGCTTAATTGAGATAAAAGCTATTATATGGCTGAGGGATTGTTGTCCTTGTGGGAGACTGCAGCATGGGGTTATGTAATGGAATGCACAGAGGTTGGACACTCTGAGGCATTTTATTTCCATAATGGTTCTCACTCTCAGTTTCTGTAATTGCTGCTGATGGCAGATGCTATTGTGACTCTCAATTCCGTGAGAAGTCAGTTCGCTCACAGGCTCATCCCCTTCTTCACAGGTGTGGCATAGCACTGGCCCTTAACAAGCTCTCAGAGCATCTGGACAGCTCTCAGGTGAAGCCCCTTTTCCAGTTTTTTGTGCCGGATGCTCTGAATGATCGCAGTCCTGAGGTCAGGAAGTGCATGTTGGATGCAGCTCTTTCAACACTCAACACTCATGGCAAAGTAAGTCTAAACATTTCTCTCCCTAGCAGTGGAAAAAAGATGTTATGGATATGTAGACACTGTGTTGGAGCCCATAGACTTTTTTTTTTTTTTTTTTAAATTACAAATTTCTTAGAGGTTGCTGTTGCTTGTAACAGCTGAAAACTTTAGTTTAGGAATTTTTGTGTTCAGAGTTGTTCTGTTAGTGTCTAGTGTTGACTAATTGTGGTTCATCCCTGCTATAAAAAAGTAATAACCCTGGATCAACTGGAGTTAGAATAGTATAAAACTAGAGTAATAAAACTAAAATCAGACCATAGATCTTTTAATCCTGCAGAGATGAGAATTCCTTTTCAGGCTTCATGCAAAGCAAAACACAAAACCTTGCTGATTGTTGGCTTAATTAAACTTAAAACATTGAGGGAACTGGGACTGTCCTTCTCCCTGCCAACCCTTCCCCAGTAGTGTCAGATGGGAAGGTGTGCAGGGTGTGAATTGCTGAGCTGCTGATTTCCTCAAATGTGCCAGTCACCTCTGGACAGATGTCTGCATTCCTTAGTTTAATCCAAGACAGTTTGGGTATTTTCATATTACTTATTCTTTCCTTGTGTTTCTTAGAAAAAAACGTGTGAAGTTTGTTTGATGTTTCTGCTCTCCCTTTGCAAATGGGGCAAGCAGAGGAGCAGGTTCAGGCCTGGGAGCTTGCCTTGCTTCTGGCAGAACATCATGCTGGCAGGCTTGGGGATTCTAATTTTGAAGAGCTAATTTCTCTCTAGCAGGAAATATTTGTTGCCTGTCGGGATGGTACAAGGTTTTATGTGATGTGACACATGAAATGAACTGTAAATACAGTGTGATTGTTCAGTTGTTGGCTCAGAGAAGAACAAACAAGTCCACTGAGCATAGCAAATCTCATTCTGAGTGGACTCTAGTGGCAAGTTCTGTGGTTTTGTTTTTCAGGACAATGTTAACTCTCTCTTGCCAGTGTTTGAAGAATTCCTGAAAAATGCTCCTAATGATGCCAGTTATGATGCTGTCAGGCAAAGCGTGGTCATTCTGATGGGGTCACTGGCAAAACACCTGGACAAGAGCGACCCTAAAGTGAAACCAATTGTTGGCAAACTGATAGCAGCCTTGTCCACCCCATCTCAGCAGGTAGGTGCCTTTGGGAGGAGTTGTCAGCTGCCACACAGAGGCAAGTTAACCAGGATACTATTAGGGATTACAAAGAGATGAAAAATGGTGAAAGAAAGGTTTCATTTGGGGTGCATTCTGGGGGAAATTTATGTTAGTAATGACTGCTTTGTGATCTGGTGGATTGTTTTACAGGTTCAAGAGTCAGTGGCAAGCTGCTTACCACCTCTGGTGCCAGCGATTAAGGAGGATGCAGGAGGAATGATCCAGAAGCTGATGCAGCTGCTGCTGGAGTCTGACAAGTATGCTGAGCGCAAAGGGGCAGCCTATGGGCTGGCAGGCCTGGTGAAAGGCCTGGGCATCCTCTCTCTCAAGCAGCAGGAGATGATGACCACGCTGACCGATGCCATCCAGGACAAGAAGAACTTCCGCCGGAGGGAGGGTAAGAGGCAGGAGCTTTTCCCTGCAGATACTTAGCATTTCTCTTGTACCTACTACCATTGCTGTCAGGTGAAGTTTCTGCACCCCTGTGTTTGGTTTAGCTACGTTTATTTTATTAAGGTTTGACAAAGAAACGGAAAGTGTCTCTTGTGGACCATTAGTTGTGTATAGAGTCCCAAAATTGTTAGATTCGCATTGAGGGGGAAGAAGGATTTCTGGTCCTAGACCATATGGATGTGCCCATCTCTCCTGTTTCCAAAGGCAGGTGTTGCTGTGTGGGAGCTGCTTTTCTGAGGTCAGAAATCCCCACTACAGCACCAGCCACAAAGGCACGTCTTTCAAATAGCAAGAGACTTTCAGCTGTGAGATTTGAGTGCTTTTGGAACAATTCTACCGATATTTAACAAATTGTATCTTCTTTTCCCATCCTCCCTAAAAGAAATTGTATTTTCCTCTGACTGTCCTTTTTGGGTTTTTAGGGGCTCTGTTTGCCTTTGAGATGCTCTGCAGCATGCTTGGGAAGCTCTTTGAGCCCTATGTGGTTCATGTGCTGCCTCACCTGCTGCTTTGTTTTGGAGATGGCAACCAGTACGTGCGAGAGGTAAGGTGCCTTAAATTTCTGCTGTCACAGAGTGTTAAAAAAGCCAGATGGAATGGACATGGATGTGAATCTTGTTTGTAATGAGGCAAATAGAGAAGGTGACCTATCCCTTGAGATACCACTAACAACAATTTGATCTTCTTAGTAACTGAAAGCATCTGATTTCATTGGCCGTTAATTGGGAGCTACTTAGCCAGCTGCATCGTTGTACTGAGACGCTATTTACATGAAGGCTTTGTTCCCAGAGAGTCTCAGAGGAAAGAAAAGAGTGTTGTGTCACAGTTTGTAAGTGTTCTCTTCTCCTTGGAGGCTGCAGATGACTGTGCCAAAGCTGTAATGAGCAATCTGAGTACTCATGGAGTGAAGCTGGTTTTGCCATCGCTTCTTGCGGCACTAGAAGAGGAATCTTGGAGAACTAAAGCTGGTATGGACCAAAATGTGCCTGAAATGATTGAGAGTGACCCACAGTTCCCTTTGCTGTCACCCCCCTTGTGTGTTCCTTCATCCCTACAGATGACCATGATAGTTTATTATCTTATAAGGGACTGTGGAACTTTTCCAGCTTTTTACAGTTGAGTTCCCTGCCACATTTGAGTAACCTTTTCCCCCAGCATATTGAAAGGATCGTTTGTATCCCATCTCTATAGTTGTACTTTAGAATCTGGAATTTTCTTAACACATTCCTTTTCCCTTGTACAAAAGAAAAGTATTTTTTGGTGTCTTTAGGTGGCTGTAGAGTGACTTAATGCATTTCAGCCCTGCCTTGTGTACCTGACTGGTAGCTTTGAGTTTGAAGTAAATGTGATCATCATCTCATGTCAGTTCCTAATACTGTGTTTTGTCTTTTCTTTTGTCTTTTTTTTTTTCTTGTTCACAGGGTCAGTGGAACTGCTGGGAGCTATGGCATACTGTGCTCCCAAACAACTCTCTTCCTGTTTACCCAACATTGTGCCCAAACTCACTGAAGTGCTGACAGATTCCCATGTGAAGGTGCAGAATGCAGGACAGCAGGCTCTCAGGCAGATTGGGTCTGTCATCAGGAATCCAGAGATCCTGGGTAAGACCTGTCTGTACATCTCTAATGTCCTGATGTGACTGTCGTTTATAATAGCAAGGTTTAGGTTCACAGTATTTAGGATTAAATATAAATTTGTACAGAAATAAAACTAATCCTACAGAAATGTAACATGAAAGCTTAACAGCATCTGTGTGTTTCCAGGCTCTTAAAATGTTCCTGTCCATTTTTGCAGCTGATGTTAATATACTGCCCCTGTCCTTGTGCTGCTTGTTGCCTTAGAGGGATTTGAAACATCCCATGAGAGCTCATCCTGACACGTTTTTGGTTTATGTACAAATGAAGTCTTTTCTCTCCTTTTTAAAAATACTCAGCAATCGCTCCAGTTCTGTTGGATGCTCTCACTGACCCCTCCAGGAAGACTCAGAAGTGTTTGCAAACTCTACTGGATACCAAGTTTGTCCATTTCATCGATGCTCCATCCTTAGCCCTGATCATGCCAATTGTTCAGAGAGCTTTCCAGGATCGTTCCACAGACACCAGGAAAATGGCTGCCCAGATCATTGGGAACATGTACTCCCTGACTGACCAGAAGGTACAGTGCTAAAAATGCCCTCTGACTGTATTCTAATAGATTACTGTGACAAGCACTAGAGAGAATTTATTTGGCATGGAAATTTTGCTGTTAAGGTAGAAAATACTAGCATCCGTGCAGCTTCTTAATTAAATCTATGCGAATGAACAGATGACTATAAAGGTAGTAACAGTTGTCAGGTCCTTAAGACTGTCAGCTTTGGTCATCTAGTTATTACCAGTTTATCTCTGCAAAAAGGTCTTGTAATTTTTACCATATAAGAACTGCCTTAACAAACAAACATGTGAAACACAGATCAGCTGCTAACAAATGGATCCAGGGTTTGTCTGAAAAGCATATGTAGGATCTGACTGTAGGCTAAAGATCTGTGTTTAATTTTTGTGCTGATAATCTCTACATTTAAACCTTGTGTAAATGTTAAGAGTGTTGGATTTTCCTAAGACACAAACTGCTGGGTTGTGAGTGAGCATTAAAAAGGTTTTGAGTGATCTGCACAGAACTGCTGTTTCTTGGACTTGCAGAATAATTCACTGTGCTTGTCTGCAGCATTGTGAGAGCAACTAATTAAACTGTTAGGATGTTAAGGGTGTTTGCTGATAATAAGGGGTGAATGTCCTTTACATGAAGGTGACTACGTTTTGTCTTACTTGAATCTGGTTCTGACTTTTTTGGCTCTTTGTTTTAGGATCTGGCTCCGTACCTACCCAGTGTGACCCCCGGACTGAAGGCCTCTCTGTTGGATCCTGTACCTGAAGTGAGTCTTTTGTACAAACACAGTTTGTCTTTCAGTGCATTAGGTTAAACACTTTCTTGATCAATCTGGCATATCTGTCCTAGCACCTGTGTCTGGACATTTTGCAGATCTGATTCTCTTGTCTGTTAGGTGCGCACGGTGTCTGCAAAGGCCCTGGGGGCCATGGTGAAGGGTATGGGAGAGTCCTGCTTTGAGGATTTGTTGCCGTGGCTGATGGAGACACTGACATATGAGCAGAGCTCAGTGGATCGCTCTGGTGCTGCTCAAGGTGGGGACAGCTGTGTGTGAGCACTGAGCTCGGTTTTTTCATATTTAATCAGATTAGCTGCCCTTTTCTTGTGTGTATCAGCTCCTTTCCCTGTTTTTTTTTCCCCAGGTCTGGCTGAAGTTATGGCTGGTTTGGGGGTAGAAAAGCTGGAGAAACTTATGCCAGAGATTGTAGCAACTGCCAGTAAAGTGGATATTGCTCCACATGTACGAGATGGTTATATCATGATGTTCAACTACCTGCCAATTACCTTTGGAGACAAGTTCACTCCCTATGTTGGTCCCATCATTCCTTGTATCCTTAAGGTATGTAGCAAAACTGAGGAATTTTATTTATCAGAGAATAAAAAGAAACCTCCAGAATATTTTAGGCATTGTTTTCAGTAATTGTGGGATGTGCAGAGACTTGTCCAGCCTGGCTGGACTACTAGCAAAAAGGAAAGGTAATTTAAATTATAAATTATTTCTTCTAAGTTATTGGCTTGCTGTCATTTATTTGTTGTCAGTAGTCATTCCTTGAACTCATCTTCGCGCATTCACAACTCTGTGGTTCATTTGGTTTTCATGCCGGGGAGAGAAAACTGGTTTGTTTTCCTGCTGTTGCTTTTGTGTATTGTGCTGAAAGGCCGAGTTTTGAGAGCCCCTTTTGTGGCTGTGCAGGCGCTGGCAGACGAGAACGAGTTTGTGCGGGACACGGCGCTGCGCGCAGGACAGCGCATCATCAGCATGTACGCCGAGACAGCCATCGCCCTGCTCCTGCCGCAGCTCGAGGATGGGCTCTTTGATGACCTGTGGAGGATAAGGTAAGGCAGAACTAGCTTAGCCACAGAGGTTTCCCTTCCGTGCTTGAAAAACTGGTGTGATTTAGACTCTGTGCTGCTCCTCAAAAAAATGCAGAGACCTCCTGTGAAGCAAAAATAAGTGTCTCTTTTTGCTGTTGATTTGAGTATGATGCCTTATAGCAGCTGAGTCTGCAAAGCCCTGCCAGGCTGGATCAGGTTTCTGCTACCTGCAGAGCATTCATGCTGGATTATTAATTCTGGTGGTGACTCTGAAATGCACTTCCAAGGCAGTTGATGTGGCAATATTTAGCCCTTGTGTATTGTTTTTCATTTCTCCAAATGCTGAACAAGTTATTGTTCTCCTGTGTATGAAAATGTGCAGTGGAGCACTCACAGCTAATAGCAGTTGCTCAAAAATTAGCTACACTAAATGATTTGTGCAAGCTGAGTGCTGCTAAATACTCTTACCCCTGGCGAATGTAGTTTGGGTTAGACAGATGCAGCAGGCAATGTCTGATTCCTTTTTAGAGTCAAGGCTATTCTGGGATTCATTGCTTTGATTTGAAAATTTTCTCAGCCCTTCCAGTTTGGAATTCACTCCTTCCCTTTCTCTTTAGCATGTTGCTTTCAGCCGTGTAGGCAGACCGATGTTACACATCAGCCCATGCAGCATTTCAGTGCAGAGCCAGCTGTGCCTCACATTTGGCACTGGTCTGTAGCTGACATCCTGTCAGAATTGGACAGGTATCACCTGAGTGCCCTGTTTGTAACACTTGGCTTGCACCTGTTGCCAGGTTTAGCTCAGTTCAGCTCCTTGGAGATCTTCTATTCCACATCTCAGGAGTCACCGGAAAAATGACCACAGAAACTGCCTCAGAGGATGACAACTTTGGAACAGCCCAGTCAAACAAGGTAGAGCTGTTCTTGCCTATTGTGCCTTTATTTTTAAAAAAATTCCTATTTTAAATCAGCATGGACAACCTGCTGGAAAGACCCATGGAATAATCACTTATTCTGTTCTCTTTGTAGATTTCAGGGGCAAATAGTACAGTTTTGTGGTATTTCTTTCCAGGCTATCATCAATGCCCTGGGAGTGGAGAGGAGGAACAGGGTGCTGGCAGGGCTGTACATGGGCCGCTCGGACACGCAGCTGGTGGTGCGCCAGGCCTCCTTGCACGTCTGGAAAATCGTTGTGTCAAACACGCCTCGCACGCTGCGGGAAATCCTGCCAACACTCTTTGGGCTTCTGCTGAAATTCCTGGCCAGTACTTGTGCAGATAAGCGAACGGTGAGGAATTAAGTTGTGCCTTCCTGACCCTGCAGGTGACTGTAGAAAATAACTCCTGAGGAACTAGGATAAGTCACTCCAAGGCTGTCATCAGTTTAACTGTTCTGAGCATGAGCATGTCTGAATTCTCTGTTTGTTGAAGGCAACTGTGATTGTGATAACAGTAAAACTATTTTTCAGTGGTTATTTATATTACTGTTTCCATTCCTACTGCTGTCTGCACTATGAACAGTAGCATATGGTCAAAAGTGAACATTTGCTCACAGTTCACCTTCTAAAGTTTTGTAAAAAAGGAAAATAATTAATACATTTTTGGGGACAGGTTGCAGCACGGACATTAGGAGACCTTGTCCGAAAGTTAGGGGAGAAGATCCTTCCTGAAATCATTCCCATCCTGGAAGATGGGCTGAGATCAGACAAGAGTGATGAGAGGCAAGGAGTGTGCATTGGTTTGAGCGAGATCATGAAATCAACCAGCAGGGATGCGGTGAGTAACGTGCCAGGTGAAATTCCTGATTCCCCAGGTATTGATGTTACATTGCAGGTATTGCACTTGAGACAGAAAAATACAGCGAGTGCTGAACTTGTTCTGTGGGCTGATGTCAGGGCTTGCAACTAACACTGAGTTGCTGTTCAGGCAAATTGTATGAATTTGTATCAGTCGGTAAATTTAAACATTGCCTTTTATGAGATATAATACTAGAAATCTTCCTCTGGGTAGCCTTAGAGCACCACAGCTGTTTGTGCTGGTTGATCCTGCATTTCTTCCAGTATTATTTCAAGCAAACTGCAGTTTCAGTTGTGCAAATTCTGCATTCTTAGCTACTTTACTGAGATATGCGTGTCTGTTGTGCTTTAGGTGTTCTGTAATTTTACCTTTTTATCTTCAGGTACTGCTTTTCTCTGAGTCCCTGGTTCCTACAGTGAGAAAAGCACTGTGTGACCCTCTGGAAGAAGTTCGAGAGGCTGCAGCCAAAACATTTGAACAGCTGCACTCAACAATTGGCCATCAGGCTCTTGAAGACATCCTGCCCTTCTTGCTGAAGCAGCTGGTGAGCATTGCTCAGCATGAGTCAACAACCAGATTAATGATGTTGTGAGACAAGTTTTGAATAATTAATTTAAAGGAGAAGGAGGATTGTAGTTGCAGACCTTCCAGGGAATGGCAGTAATATTTTGTCTCCTCCTAGAATTATCCTAGCCAATGATAGGGAAGATCTTGTGGCTAAAGCTTGGCCTAAAAATTGCTATACCTTGCTGTGCCATGGAATTGCCATTGTCACCTGCTTAAGTTGCTTGGCCACCGTGGCTGAAATGGAAAATCTTTCTGATGTGACAGAAGAGGTTGGTTTGGGTTTTGCTAGGTACTGTGAGAATATGAGAGTATTTCTGAATAGAAGGACTTGGTTTAGTTTTTATGATCACCTGGAAAATTTTCCCTTGAAGCAGGGCTTAGCTTGGTATGTCACAGATAATTTCTCACGTCGTCTCTTTGTCTTTCCCTGTAGGATAATGAAGAGACAGCTGACTTTGCTGTGGATGGTCTTAAACAAGTTATGGCTGTCAAGAGCCGTGTGGTGCTGCCTTACTTGGTGCCAAAGGTACAATGGGAAACAAATTTTAAACTTTATATCTGTGCTGTTTCTTCTGCTTGCTTCTAGTTTTCTTTGGACCAATATGGCAAAAGGGAGAGCATAGTTCGAAATTTTCTTCTGATTTTGTGCTCAAAACATTGTAATTTGAGTTGTGATGCATACATATTTCATGTTGTATAGAAAGGAAGACTCCTTCTGAAAAAACTTTCTGCTTGTCTCAGATTTTCGGTGTTATTTTTTTATTTTTGTAGCTGACTACCCCCCCCAGTGAACACCCGGGTGCTGGCTTTCCTCTCCTCAGTGGCAGGGGATGCTCTGACACGGCACTTGAGTGTCATCCTGCCTGCCATGATGTCTGCACTCAAAGAGAAGCTGGGCACCAGTGAAGAGCAATTGGCAAGTAGCACAGCTCAGCTCTTTGTTGTGACAGGTTGCCTGAAGATAGTGCACCAGGTTTACTTCCCAGCCCAGAATCTGTGTTCTCTAGATTCACAGATTGCATGTTTAATTCAGTCCATTAGCTTCTCCAGGATGAGTCTTTTTGCCTAGTGGCATATTGTGAGTCAAAAAACGTATGCTTTCCAAATCTATTTGTATCCGTTTAAAAGTCTCCTTGGCCTGCTCCAAGATACAATTCTCAGTTTACTTATTCCTGGAGAACTGCCAGAGAGTCTAGTTAACTTTATATTTATTCTTGGTGTAGAAGACTGAGAGATTAAAGGGCTGCAGGGAGGAAATCTCCTGTTTTGCATGCTGCACTCCTCCTGTACTGCTTTCCAAAACATCTGGTGTTTGGACTCTAGAGAACATCCTGGAGTTGTGACTGTGGACAGACATTTTCATAATCAGTTGGTGAATTAGGAATGAGTGACAGAGTCCTGTTGTCTGTCTGTTGTGGATGCCCATTAGATCAACTTCTAGCCCCAAGTCTGCCTGGAGATCTCTAGTGTACCCGCAGACGTGCTTGTAATTAGTGCTGTGACGCACAGCATTAAACTACCTAAATCAGAAGAATGTTATCTGACAAGACTCACAGTCTCTCGTGGGTGAGTAAGATGGGGGAGACTGAGCTACTCTAATTTTTGTAAATTAGCCCTCCTGCAGCTGCTGCAGCAATCAGTTCAGCAGACTTTGGTCACTTTTTAAATTCTAAGAATTGGTAATACCTGTGTCTGTGCTAGGACTGAGTCAAGCCTTTAATGGTGATGTGACCAGCTCTTTAATGAGAATCAATTAGTAAGTGGGGTTTGTTCCAGTATTTATGTAGAGACAATGCTGGGGATAACAAGGAGAAACCTGGGGCTAAATTTGGCTTTGTTCTGTTTGAGAGCTAATGTTAAGTTAATTTGGATTCTTCAGGAGATGGCAAACTGCCAGTCTGTGATCTTGTCTGTGGAAGATGATGTGGGACAAAGAATTATAACTGAAGATTTGCTAGAAGCTACCCGCAGCCCTGAGCTGGGCATGAGACAGGCAGCAGCTGTCATGCTGAATATCTACTGCTCCAAGACAAAAGCAGACTACACTGGGCATCTCAGGAGCTTGGTTTCGGGCTTGATTCGCCTGTTTAATGACACCAACCCTGTAGTTCTGAATGAAAGCTGGGATGCGCTCAATTCCATCACCAAGGTGAGAGGCAGCTTAAAAAGGTTACTGGGGTAATGCCTGGCCTGGGAAGTCTTTACTAAAGATACCTGGATGTCATGTTGCCCAATCTTCGTTTTACCCCTCTCTCCTGCAGAAATTAGATGCTGGGAACCAGCTTGCTCTCATTGAGGACCTGCACAGGGATATCCGGATTGTAGGGAATGAGGCCAAGGGCGAGCACGTGCCAGGATTCTGTATTCCTAAGAAGGTAAAGGATCAGAATGAGTGTGGATTCATCACAGCCACAATTCCCCACTTATAGCGAGAGCTGATGGATATTACAGCCATTAGAAGCAGTGATTAGGCTTTCCAAACCTGTATATTGGAGGACTTTTTGTAGGTTAGAGCTCTTCAGTAACCCTATAGAAGACCCCTCTTGCAATGAGGTCTCTGACAATTCTGTTCTGCTCTTAAGTTGTGGTTGCTGGCTGCCTTTTGTGGGGGAGTAACACTGGACTTCTGTGCCAAATTTCTCTGGTTTAAAAATTCCCTGAGCCACCACCACTTTTCTCATAGCAACTGGCTTAGTAAGGCGGAGAGGCATGAAATCAAACCAAATAAAAGTAGCTCTGTCAGTGTGGAATCAGGCAGCTGAAGGTCAACAGGAAATTGAGAGAAGCTCTCCAAGTTTGTGCATCTGGTGTATAATAGGAGCAAAAATAAGATCCATATTTCTTGCATCTTCTAAGTTTTCTTATCTGATTCTCATGACAGGGAGTGACTTCCATACTTGTGGTGCTGCGGGAAGGTGTTTTAACTGGTAACCCAGAACAGAAGGAGGAGGCAGCAAAGGCCTTAGGGCTGGTCATTAAGCTGACTTCTGCTGAAGCTCTCAAACCGTCTGTGGTGAGCATCACTGGGCCACTCATTCGAATCTTGGGAGATCGGTTCAGCTGGAATGTCAAGGTGGCTCTGCTTGAAACATTAAGCCTTCTTTTAGCTAAGGTAAGATTCAAAGTATTGAACTGTGGTTTGTGAACATTTTCCATAGCAACCTTCAGAAATATGTTACTGTTCATGTAAATACAGCTGGGATGCCTGCTGCTGTGGATTTGATATGTAGGAATAGCACTACATTGCATTCTTCCAGCACCTTCTGGCCTACAAAAAACCCCAGTGCTGAACCACTGGGCTTCTTAGAAATATTGATAAATGCTGATCCCACTTTCAAGTGATTAAAACCCAACATGTAATTAATCTCTCCTATATCCACCATTTGTATGTATTAAGTGCAAAGATTTATCTTTGTACAGAGCTGAGCTTCTATTCAGTGCTCTCTGTAAAAAAGGCTGTTCATGATAGTGTAAAATTTCTCAGTGCTACCCTTGTATTTCAGCTGTATTTTTGGAAAAGATTATTAGATTAGAAAAGGTCAAAGATTTTGTGGCAAATTGTTGTTTCATGTTTTTCCTCTTTTAGTAGTGGGTTAGATCTAACAAGGGCTCTCTGATAACAAACTGCTGTAGAAGAGGTCATGCTGTTTTCAGGCTTTGATCTCTAGCTGCTCTTTAATACTTGACCCCACCTCTTTCCTTCTTCCATCTTTGGAATAGGTTGAGATTGCTCTGAAACCGTTTTTGCCCCAGTTGCAAACAACGTTCACCAAAGCTCTGCAAGACTCAAACCGCGCTGTTCGCCTTAAAGCTGCCGATGCTCTTGGGAAGCTCATTGTCATCCATGTCAAAGTGGATCCTCTCTTCACTGAGCTCCTGAATGGAATTCGTTCCAGCGATGACTCTGCCATCAGGTAACAGCTGACAGCTCACACCTTCCTGCTTACTAAGGATGAAAGAAAGAGCTGGGATGAATGAATAAGACCCCAATTAAAGATGTATGTATTAAGCAGAGGACTGTAAACCAAGAATGGGCATCATGGGGCCTTCCTGTGTCAGAAGCTGAGCTGTGAGAGTATTTAGGCTAAAGAGTGCTTGGGGTCTGCCCAGTTCTCCTCTCCTGCACATCCCCAAGCAGCCCACTTTCAGATAAAAGACAGTATTGACTGTCAGTCTGACCTCAAGTAGCGCAGCTGTTCTTGTATCCTAAAGGCACAGATTCCTAAGATACGAACTTTCTGAGAATTTTTTTTAATGTTTGAACAATCAGAAAATATCTGTGTTATAACAGATAGAAACATGGAAGTACTGTCTAGGATGGAGTTTCCAGCAGTGCAGAGAAGGGATCACTCTCCCAAACTGTAAGGCATATCAGTGTAATTGCTGTGCAAGGATCTACAGGTATCCAGAGCAAAATTTCTCTTGGAGGTTGGGGGAGAGGCAGCATCTGACTGTCCATTTGATCTCTTGCAGGGATACGATGCTGCAAGCGCTGCGGTTTGTCACACGAGGGGCTGGGGCAAAAGTAGATGCTGCAATTAGGAAGAACATCAGCACGGTGCTGCTGGGGATGCTGGGACATGACGAGGTACTGCTTCAGTCAGCAAAGGACCCCTGCTGCAGACAGTCTTGTTCTTATATTTAAACTCTGAGCTTTCTAACAGAATTACTGTCTAAAATAACTTCTGGGAAAATTACTAATGATGTAGTCACAGTGAAGAATTGGAGATTCCTGGCCGGTCCCTGGTAACTCTGAAAAGCCTGCAGTTTAATGTTTCCTTGGCAACTGCATATGTGGGTTTGACCTGCAGCTCCTCATTAACAGGTTTCAGGTAGCTCTGCAGTCAGGATTTGCTTTTTATCCTAGAGAAAACCTGCAGTGCCTTCACTATATGCATGGATGTGTAGCCTCTCAGGTGAGGTTTATCATTCCGTGTGAGAAATTTTTCAGATAATAGCAGATTATTCTCCAATGAAAGAAGCTCTCCAAGTTTCATATAGGGTCTTCTGTATATTGCACATAGCAGCAGGAACATGAGTGAGATTAAATTAATCATCTAATAATTTATGTTTTATGTCAGTCTCTGCAACAGACATACAACTGTTGACATGCTAGAAATAGAAAAATGGAAACATTCCCACTGGGTTGTAAATTTTGGGGAGGAGTGGATAGTAATGTGAGGGTCATGTAAGGAAGCCAAAATAGCAAAAGCCTGGAAGTGTTAAATGGAAAGTAGTAAGAGTTTTTTACAGAGACCAGCTCATCCAGAGATGGCTAGAAATAACACTTAGACTAAGTGAATCTAAACTAAGCTCTTGTGAACTCATCTTTTAAAACACTGACTTTCCTCTTTATGACTTTTCCATTTAACAAATCAGAACTTAGATAAGATCTGTAAATTCTTCAGTCTCTGCTGGCTTTTTTGACCTTAGATTTGGTTTTGAGTCCCATTATATACAAGAAACTATGTGAACTGACAGAAATCCACAGGGAGTAGGAGTGAAATACTATTTATTTTCTCCTCCTCTTTATTTCCTGTCATCTTCTGACACTTGTTTTCCTTGCTGCCTGTCTCTGGGGTGTGTTGAGCTGAAGGCATGTTCTGTGTTCTCCCATCCCCTGTCAGGATGCCACCCGCATGGCCTCGGCCGGCTGCCTGGCAGAGCTGTGCGCCTTCCTGTCCGACGACGAGCTCAGCACTGTTCTCCACCAGCACTTACTGGGTACGTGAAGCTCTTCACAAGACTGCAGCAGACTCTGAAAGCAGGGAGGATTCCTTCTCAGCCATTGATTCAGGCTAACTTCATGACTGAATCTCTGCTCTGTATTTTCTTGTGCTTTTCTTTGCTCGTGGCTCTTAATTCGTGCACTCTGGTTCACAGGGAGCACAGGTAACTGGTGGTCAGTTGGGGTTGCCCAGACTTTTTTCTCTGGATATGTTATCTGATGACTTGATTAAAATACCAGCATGGATGAGTAATTGCTGTTGCTGACACGAGGACAGTTGGACATGACAGGATGTTCAGGCAGGGTGGGACAGGAGGGCCATCCCTTTTGGAAAGCAGTGTGATCTTAGGTTGCTGATGCTAATTGCAGACCACATCTGATGGCTTCACATGCTTTTGGAGAATTAACTAATTTAAGTTAACTAAGTTAAGTTAGAAAAAAAGTCAAGTTTTATAAGACCCCAGTATTTGAGAGTGTTATGGATTACTCTCCCCTGTGGGATTAAAAAGGAAGTCTGTTGTCTGATTAAATTATAGATGACTTTTATAGAGTTTTATTAGAGAGTTAAAGCTTATCTAATTTTGAACCATCATAAGTATATGAGTTGAACAAGAGAGTTCCTTGTTTGTGTCTGCTTCCCTGCCTGCCCAGGTGGTGTTTCTGCCTGGAAAAGATGTTGCATTTTAGCTCTGTCTGTATGTCTTCTTCAGAGAAATGAAGGAAGCAGGGCATTGCTTTAGATGCTGCTCGTTATTTCATTTTATGGCAGTGAATTGACAAACTGCCAAAAGCCTCTCAGATGAAGAGGACTGGATTGCAGGAGCTGCCATTGTTCTGTTCTCTCCTCTGCAGCAGATGTCTCTGGCATTGACTGGATGGTGAGGCACGGCCGCAGCCTGGCTCTCTCCGTGGCTGTGAACGTGGCTCCTGGCAGGCTGTGCTCCCCAAAATACTACAGCAGTGTCCAGGAGATGATTGTCAGCAATGCCACGGCTGACAGGGTGAGTCCTGCTGACAGTGGGTCAGTGCTGCTGCAAGCACTTTTTGAGGGCAATTTGAGAGGTGTGTGAACAGGTTCCTGTTTTACCAACCAGGACAAAAACCCCCAAGTGCTGTCTGAAGATTCTCCCTTGGCTAGATGCAGTTTTTATGGTGAAATTACATAACTCTTCTGGTTCTTTGAGTTCTGATCTCCGGGGAGATGAAAATTAAATAATCTTTAACTGCAGTGTAGCTTTCATTTGGAGTAAATTACACTCCTGCTTCCCTAGAGTTCTCATTCACAGGCCAAGCCTACAAGAAGTGGAAGTTACTCATTTTAGGAGAAAGATTTTAAATCTGGGGTTGAATGAGTAGTTTGGGGTAGGAATGTTGTGGGCTTGGTGGGGCCTGCTCCCTTTTTCTGTCTGGCTCATGATTGCATTGGGATTTTTTCATCATATTACCCAATACCATTAACCCAACATTTTCCTGCGTTGATGCTGCTGTTCTTTTGAAAGATAGGTTTAGCCTTCCACAAAAGCTGACAGACCATGAGTTTGGTTATAAAGGCTGTTGTTGAATTCTGCTGTAGTGATACCAATCTTGTCCTTATGTTAAAGATCCCCATTGCAGTTAGTGGCATCAGAGGGATGGGCTTCCTCATGAAATACCACATGGAAGAGGGAGGCAACCTGCCCCCCAAACTTTCCAGCCTCTTGATTAAGGTAAGAATATTCACGATAACTACCTGGTGGTGTTCTTGTGGATCTGAAACTCTGTTTGACCTAACTCATGGGTGGGTCTATCAAGTCCCTGAAAATCTAGATATTTCTTTCTGAAGCAGAGTGCAGATAGAATCACTGTATCAGCCTGCTTTGAAGCTGTGAATACAACACTGCCATCCCTGTTCTAACATGGAAATTTGCTTTTGAGCTTTCTGTGCTAAATCTCAAGTCTAATTCTTATAAATGCATTTTTCCTTTGCAGTAGCAAACAGCTGGCTGAGAGGCAGAGAAGAGTGTGAGGAAGCTGTCAGGTTTTTAAGCTTCCTGAAGGTCAAACGGCCTTTGCTAGAAATGTATCAAATACAAAAAAAACTCACCTGACCTGAGAACGTTGAAGCTAACATCTTTTTCAGTTCATTTATATTTAAATGTTTTTCTTCAAAATTCCTTTATTGGTTATTGTTTCTTTTGGTGTGTGGGTGGGGTTTTTTGGTTTCTTTAGTTGTCTGCCCTCCCTGAACCCCACCCACACACCCAAGTTATCCCTCGTGGTAGGCAAGGGTAGATAGAGAGGGGTTATACTGGGTTGTGTTATATTTTCAGATTTTACGTTTCTTTGTAATTTACTTGAAAACTACCAAACGTGCCAAATTGACATGATACAGGTCAACATTCTTCAGAGCAGGCTTTTTGTTTGAAATCCTAGTTTTCTATATTAATATCACACTTGTCACAAAACCTTTATCGCCATATTAATAATGCACTTGACATTCAGATATTAGCTTTCATGTTTTAAACGGATTAAAATTAAAATACACAACTCTAATTTTTTAAATTTTGAAGTGAAATCCACTGTTGAAACACACCCAATATTCCAACCAGAGACTGACTTATCTGTTGTTGCTGAGTGTGTAGTAGAGGTGCTGACACTATCAGCTTTTCTGCACTTACTGGTCACTGTAATTTCCTGAGACAGTTGAGATGAACACGTGACAGTCAT
The DNA here is from genome assembly GCA_025920805.1 of Petroica traversi. Taxonomy (NCBI): domain Eukaryota; kingdom Metazoa; phylum Chordata; class Aves; order Passeriformes; family Petroicidae; genus Petroica; species Petroica traversi. Next base: position 1,859,198 of record JAHLSL010000041.1, read on the forward strand.
CAACTACACATTTAGAAATTTTCTTTTGAAAAGTTGTCTTGTTTTCAAGGTTTGACCTTCTCTTACACAGTTTAATCAGACTTAATTGGTAACAAGAGTGTGTCTCTTGTGTACCTGTGAGTTGAAAACTATTTGCTTTTCTTAAATACTTAAATTAGTAAAAAATATTAACAACTGCTGTAAGTAAGTGTCATTGGTATATCTGAATGTGTCTTTGTCTCCTTCAGTGTCTTCAGAACTCATCCAGTGACATAAAGTTAGTTGCAGAAAAGATGATTTGGTGGGCAAATAAAAGCAATCTTCCCCCACTGGATCCTCAGACAATTAAACCCATTCTCAAAGCACTTCTGGACAACACAAAGGACAAAAACACCAGTGTGAGAGCCTACAGTGACCAGGCTATTGTCAACCTTCTGAAGATGAGAGCGGGTGAAGAAGTGCTTGAGGTATGAGACATAAAGAAAACATAATTGTTGGTAGTAAGGCTGTGTCACCTTGTTCTGCTTTTGTCTGTGTAGTGCCTGCAGCCTCAGAATGTGCTGGAAGTCTCTTATGAAAGAGACAAAATGAGACATTGCTATTTTCATTTAGGCATTCAGCAGATTTCTCATGCTAAACTCTGAAGAAATCAGCAACACCTGTCCTGTACATCCTTCTAGTAGCATTAATAGAATCAAGGCATGTAACAAACCCCCTTCAGCCTTGCCTGTGCTGGAGTTCCCTCAGCTGGCACTGATAATTCATTGCTTTGGTCACTTAGATGATCACAGCGATGCTAGGGAGTATTTAGGATGGACTTCTTAATGCATCCATTTCCAGACCTGTTTTCTAAGTCTGACCTGCTTTTGGATAGTTCCCACAGCTGGAATTGTAAAAGCAGGTGAAGACCTTTGGTACACTTGAAAGATTTCAGTCGATACAGGGCATAAGGCACTTACACTCACTCTGCTTTTGAACGGAGTTGGTAACTGGTGCTGTCTCCCTTCCACAGTCAGTTTCCAAGATTCTGGATGCTGCCAGCCTGGAGCTTCTCAATGAGAGCTGCAGGAGGTCCCTGCGGAAGCTGGCTGGGCAGGCTGACTCCGAGGAACAGATCGATGACACCATCCTGACGTGATAAAGCTCCCGAAGACCAGGAAACACTGAACCAACCGCTGCATCAGCATTTCAACTCAAACACCTATTATAAATGTTTTCATTTTTGAAAATGTTAATTCTGATGGGGTTTCATGAAAAGGACTCCCAGAGAGTATTTTAGTATCAAATATACCAGGATAGCCTTAATTAGACCCACATTAGCTGAAAATTAAAAATTTGGTCCCCTTTTTGAAACAGATAATGCACGAGACAGACATACTAACCAATACTGGTCAGCTGTGGCCAGTTGTGAGATGTGGCTAGAGCACATCAGGCTTAAACTCTGGTGACAACTATTTCCTTTCCAGGGTCTGTGCAAAAACTCCAGTACTGGAGGTATTGTTGGTTTTTCCACGCACCCTGGGAGGCAGGAATAGAACTCAGTGAAAGTTCAGTTGTATTGTTTCTGTGTACTCCTAACTTGCTGCTTGTGACGGTTCTGAAGACTGAAAATCCCTGTAAAACCGAGTATTTAAAATAGCCTTAGAAATCACAGATGCGAAAGGGGGATTAAATGCAGTCTGTTTAGAGAAGGAACATTTAATAAAGGCTCTGACTTTGAACCTTCTGATGTAAACTGTTCTTTTTACAAATTCATTTGTCAACAAACTTAAACTGTGATTTACTTTTGAGACCTATTTGTTCTAGGGCATACAGTTTGTAGAGTAGACAGTGCTGTGATCTGTGAAAACCTTTTGCAGAACTGAGCCAAGCCAGGATTTAAAGCCAAGCCAGAACTGATATTTAATGAAATTTGTAAGTAATTACTCTTGATAATTTCCAAAGTATTTTTGACTACAGACAGCTTTTTAGTTGCCCAACTTGTGAAAAGTCCTTTGTACTGATAGCTTCAAAGGCTTCACAAGATACTTGGCATTAGGTTTTTTGGTCAATGAGTTGTGCTGCTTTACGGAGGTATTTTATTTTACCTGGCCACACATCTCTTGAAAAAAACACTTTAATTTACTAGTACATTTTACATCACTTGATGGAAATAGTGAAAATCTTGTTGCAGAATACAGATTTTTAGAAGGCAAAATGACCTTACATTCCCTGTAGAGCAATAGTGAGCCTTATCTATTTTATGAAACTCACAGAAGCTGGTTGTGCCTGAGAAGCCAGAGCACCAAGATTTGTTATTTCATGTGGGTGGGGTGTGTGTGTGTGTGTGTGTGTGTAATCTTCCTTGCTGGTAACTCTTGATGGCTCAGACCATGGTGATGGGAGGAGAATACACCACCACACATCATAAAATTTGAGAGCATGAAGTGGAACCCCATGGGAACACACGCTCTGCTGGAACCGATCTGCTGATTGTTACTGGCAGTAGCAGCAAACACAGTATTTTTATCATACTAATGCCTCAAACAGCAAGATACAATCGTGAGCACGTGTGGTTTGTGTGGTTTGGTGCAGTTGTGGGAGTGCTGTGGTTTGTTCTGGTCAGAAGTATGAGAATCTGCCAAAAGGCTCTTGCTGCTGTGTCAGTTCCCAGCCTGTGGTGTAGCCTCCTGACAACAGGTTTGCCATAGGAGTCAGTGGAATGCTGTTGGAAGGAACTTGGGAAATCAGCTGTTCTACCCTGTACCTAAGACAGGCTCAGCTCCCACTAAACCATTCCTAGCTGATTGCCACACTATTACCTATGTAGCATTGTAGGATGGAGATTCCATAACCTCTCTGTGCCATCTATTTTGTTATATAAACTTATCAGACTGTCAGAACTTACCTCATGTCTGAAAAAAGTTTTCCTTGCTGCTACTTGAGTCCATTGGTGCTTATCCTGTTCCCATAGACATTGAAAACAGTTCATTTTTGCAGCAACTGCATCATCACTTCAGTGTCCTCACCCCTGGATTAAACAAATTTAGATTTTCTATGTATTTTCTCAGAGATTGTCATGTTTTCTAAATTTACACTGCTGCCCCTCATGTTTGTTTGTTCCATTCTGCCTCCTCTTTGCCTCAAGGTGTCCACTGCTGGCCCAGGTCTCCCAGGGAGTTGTTTTGCAAGCCCCACATAACAAACACAATGTTGTCCACCCCAGCATAAGGTCTGGCTGTTCCTTTGTTGCACCACCACCATGTCACCAGGATTAGTTTGTGATCAGCTATGAAGCCAAGCTACAAAATAGCTCTTTAGCTCATTATCTCTACTCTTGTATTTATGCATTGGACTTTTCTACAAAACTGTAGTGCCTCCCAGTTGGTCTGATGGAAATTGTGTTCTATTTCATCACATTTAGCTTCATTCTGAAGGTGGGTTTTAACTCTGATTTTTGCCTTTTGAAATACTTGTGAATCTGAAATCACCTTAGAATTACATATTTTGCACTGAATTGGTAATACTCAAGAGTGAAAACTCAGCTAAATGCTTTTATAGATTTGGCAGCTTGGGGCACAGGAATGAGTTTCACCTGTGATGAATTAGCTGTGCTTTGGGACCACAAGAACAGCAGTTAAACCATCAATGCAAAAAGCTCTGCACTGAAACATGTACAGAATTTGATGCCATTCAAAACCTACTTAGGTGTCGAAAAGCTTAGTGGTTGCTCTGGAATCACTGCAGCCAGGAAAGAATTAAAAAATGGCAAGTTTTGGTGAAGAATGGCTGCTTGAGCTCTTGATCATGGGCACCTTATCTTACCTATTCTATCTCTGATTGCAACTGCTGCTCCACATAACCATGGGAAAGGAAGTCATAGGTAAATGAAGCATCTCTTATTAATTTGTTCATTTTAGCCAATAAGATTTTCTATTATTTTGATGATTTGTATTTCTAACTTCAGTAGTGGAAAAACTCATTCATCTTCCTGAACAGCACTTGAATTTCTGTACTGAGCTTAGTTGTTGAAGGAGTGGTAAAAAATAGGAGCTCACTTGCACTTGTGGAGAATTTACTGATTTTTCAGTCAGTGAAATACTCGATTTGGATTTTGATAGCTACTTTTTGCTAAACTATTTATACTCTGCAGTACAATATATCAGAGATAAAATACCCGTAATTCATGAGATCTGATAAATTGATTATGCCAACGTGGAGACTAAAGAATTAATTTTTTTTTCTCATTTCAAATGTCTTAAAAATACCAGTTGTCAGTAAAAGATAATTTTTCCCTGCGACTGATGGTAATAACATCTTTGAACTGTCAAGCAACTGTCTCTGAGTGACAGCTGAACTGTGTGTATTTCAAGAAGATCAAAAAATAATTTATGAGAGAGGTTTAAACTTACAAGGTGCTAAAAATGACTATGGAAGAGAGACAAAAGTGAAAGCATAAAATATTCAAATATTTTGATTTTTTTTATTAGTCACAGTTGTTACTGTCCATTTTATTTGGCAACATCATGACACCTCGTGCTCTTCACATGACGAGCTTAAGAATAGAGGTAAAAGGAGTCACTGCCATTTTGGGTTTGAGCTGGTGGTTTGTCTGCTGGTTTCAAGGGATTTCCCTGCAGCTACAGTGTCCTCAGTTAACTCTGGTGGTGTGGGGTTGCATGATGGGCTGCCCCAGTGCTTGTCTGGGATGGGTGGTATTTGTATTTACATACATATATACACACACACATCATCTATTTGAACATAACAGAATGAGCTCTAAGTGTGGTGTTTGAAATGCAGGAGTTGCAGAGTGAATGTGAGCTGAAAGTCACATGAGTGGATTCCACGATGTGAGGACCTTGACAGGGTGAACTTTGAAAACTATAATATGTTTTTGAATGTTTAAGATCAAGAAAGGTTTATAATTAAGTGGAACACCTCCCACTATCCCAGGTTGTCCCAGTCCCCATTCAGCCTGGCCTTGGACACTTCCAGGGATCCAAGGGCAGCCAGCTTCTCTGGGCACCCTGTGCCAGGGCTTCACCACCCTCACAGGGGAAAATTTCTTCCTAATACAGTCAGTTATAGTCTATAACAATCCAAGTTCTTTTGTGCTAATATACCTCTTCCCATCTGAATGACAATGCATGTTACTAAGACAGGTTTCATTAAAGAATTTGATCTCAGGAGTTCAGGTACTAGTGAGAATATTTTTTTTAAAAAATTCATCAAAGCAAAAACCCAGCACTTTTCTTGTGCCCTGTCTCCACTTACAAGAGGCTATCACCTAAAAAGTGACCATAGTCTTGCAGAATTTGTGTGGTCAGTGTCTGTGCAACTTCGTAACAAAATCACTCAGGCTGCTGGATGACTGTGAGTGCTTCTGAAGTGCAGATGTGGGCTGGGGATGGTGCGAGCATAGCTGCTGCTGGGCGTGAGGTCAAGGCCCTTCCTGAGCCATACACAGGCACATCTCCGCATTAAAAACCCCAGGAATTTAATTCCAGACTGGCCTGACTTGCCAGGCCTGTGACACACACCTGGGCATTTCATATCGCTGCTGCAGGGCTCCTCACCTGCGGCTTGGGCTGCGATGGAACTGCTCCTGATGGAACCTACACAAATCACTCCTTTGGAGCAGAGCTGGGAGCGCAGGGGCCCCCTCACGCCTTGGATGCTTTCCTGAGGGCAGCGTCGCTTTCTGCCGTGTCCCCACACAGCACCTACGGGAACTGGGGGGGTCACGCTGGCACCTGACGGAGGTCTCGGGGCGGCTCAGCA
>JAHLSL010000041.1:1865339-1927511 GCA_025920805.1 Petroica traversi
TGGGTGTGAATGGCGGGGCGCGTTCGCTGGAGCTTCGCGAGGTTTTATCTGATAAACCTGCGGAACTGGCTACCGCAGGATATTATGGTAAATAGCTTGGCTGGGGTTGGGGAAAGACAGATCAGACACGTAGAAGTCGGGACAGCACCGGCAGTGCTGCCGGCATCAACCTTGGCGAGCGCATGTTTTGACGGCGCCCACTAATCTGTTGCTGGGATGAGGAGGGAATTCCCTTCTCCTGTGACAGGCAGTTTAGGGATCGATGGGAAGGGCTGGCTGCCCTAAGGACTATTGTTTCCAGCGTGGCAACCAGTACGTTTCAACAATCACTGTTATCTTAATTATTCCTAAAGGCTTTTTCTGTACTTCAGCCTGAAGTCTCGGTTCTAGGGTTCGTTATATTTTTAAAATAAATCCTGGAAGAGCTGGTAGCTTTGTGTACTTCTCGTTATGGTAGAGAATGCAAGTATCTCCAACCAGGAGATAAAGGCATAGTTTGAGGTTTTTTGAAGATAGACCTTTAAATACTTCTGCAGCAACCTCAGAAACTTCTGGAGGCTGAGCGTGTGAGCTGTGCCAGTGTCTGGTGCTTTGGTCTGGGTACATAAGAACTGGGACTGGGAAGATTCCTGCTGTCCGTGCAGCTCGGCGCTGGGAGCACTCCAGCAGCTTACAGCTGAATTTCCATAAGCTGGAGAAGGGTGCATCCACCCTCTTCTTTTACCAGAGGTGTGGTCCGTGGGGCGGCAGGTCCCGGCATGCAGCGAGGCACAGCTCTTGGATGAAAGTGTAATGTTGCACGATCTTGGCAGTTGTCACCTTCAGAAGCTTTAGCTTCATGCAGAAAATGTTTTATTCTGCACTATAATGTGTCTGCATGAAGGGATCTAAGGAGGGAGTCAGGACAGCAGCTTCAGAGCAGCTTAAACCCCGGGCAGTTCTGGGAGTCTATGGATTATTACAACCAAATGCTGCATTCTGAGTAGAGCAGTAACTCTGTTGCTTGCTGATGAGTTCCAAAACTGTTCAGGCAAGATAAACAGGATGGTAAAAGTCTGAGAAAGACTTCTCCTAATTTTAAACAATTAAATAAATTTTCTTAACTCAGTCTCCTTGAGCAAAATCCCTATAGTGTATCCAGGGAAAGGAGTGTTGTGAGAATTGTCAGGCTGCCTGTGGTTCTCTGCTGTAATTAAATCCCACTGTGCAGTTTGACTATTGATTTTTCTTTGGTTTTGTTTTTGCTAACCCCAACAGGAAGGCTTTGTCCCTGCTTTCACGAAACAGTTTGCTTGCCTTGTTTATTGACATTTATTCCTTGCAATAGGAAGTGGACTGTTACTGGATAGGATAGTTCTGTCTCATCTCCTTTCCCCTGCATGCAAATCTGTCAAGAGGGTAGTAGGTTTGTGTGTTTTTAGAACAGGTCATCTTGAAAAGCTGCTGATGATTTCATCTGTGCCAGATATTTAAAAATAATACAGATGATCCATGCTTTGCATCTGCTTCTTTAATTCACTCCCCCATTCAGTAAGATATGGGTCTTAGAATCTTGTCTGACGCTGAAATTCGCTTTTAATTTTAATTGTGCAAAGTCAGTAGGCCTTTTTTTTTTTGGTTTGTTTCATTTTGCTGTCTTCACCAAGCTGAGGGCCCTGCGAGCCTTCTCTTCAGATCTTCAAATAGCTGTGTGTGGGAAGTGTGGGGTCACCAAGAGTGTGGTTTCTCTGTGCATGAACAGTGTGGGTCAGAGGCAGTGTTTGTTTAGTGAGATCGTTGTCACTGGGAGCACGCAGAACTTCCTGAGTTCGGGAGGTTTCTCCTCTCTGGAAGCTGCCAGCGTGCTGGGAGCCGTGCAGCTTGTGCAGTGGAGGGCAGTGTGACAGAGCAGTGTCATGTGCAGCTCTGCAGCATCGCCCGGGGCTGCCTGAGCTCGGGGATGGTGCTGTGGTCTGACAGGTCTGTGGCTTCCTGCCCCTTCCTGCCTTTCACTCAGCTGAAGGCCAAGGCTGCTTGGTCAGGGAGCACAGCACTTGCTGCTGAAACATTATCATTTTCGCCTAGTTTCTTATTTTTTCTTAGCTGGCCACTATTTGCAGAGCTTCAGCTCTTGCTAAATAACCAGTCCTTTGTTAAAGTACAGGAGCTGTTCTGCTGCCTTTTTTTGAGCTCAGAGGTATTGATTATATGCGTGTTGTAACTTGGTATTTTTTAGTTCCTTTCCTCTTTTCATCCTTAGCTTGGTAGCAATGAGAAATGAGCAGACTTCTCCAGATGGCTGGTGATTTGAACTCTTTGCAAATGAGTCCTGGCTTACTGTAATCATGCAGAATTTTAGGTTGGTTTTTATTTTTTGTTGGTAGCTGTTGTCACATGCCAGCAGTTGAGAATTACTGGAGTTCTGCATAGCCTTTGCATAGGTCTTCTATTAAGAAGAACTTGCAAGTTATACATCACCAAAATAACTAGCATGAATAACTTCTACCTGAGAAGATTTAATAGATAATTAACCTGGTGAAGTTGAATTTCGTATTCATGCCCTAGCAGATTTATTTTGGACAGGAAGGGTCATTAACAGCAGAGATGTTATGCAGAGATACCAACATAGAGGCATTTGGATACCCTGATTCCCTTGGGTGGGTGTGCAAGAATGAGTTCTTTTCTGAAGCACTGTGAAAAATGCTTCCCTGCAACAGGGTATGATCAGGGTGCAAACAACCAGTTATGGAAAACCTGGATGAAGTGCTACTCAAACCATTTAGAGAAATGTTTCATGGAACCTTTTGGCAACGGGTACAGCTTCAGAAAGGTGTGTGTCCTTGCTATTAGATGTGGGACAGGGCTGTTTTGGATGGCAGTGCAGGACAGTGATTCCCAATTCCTGGGTGGTTTAGGCTTCTGTTAGACTGTGGCCATGCTAATGTGAGCTTTGTAGTACCGAGCCCTGCTCTGATTGTCAGAGCAGTCCAAATTCCACACAGAATGGGAGGTAGGCAGTGGTGTTACTGACGTCACACACGATGTGCAAGTGGAATTCAATAGAGTGCTGAATTCAGAGCAGTGTTCTGAGCACTTGTTAATTCACAGGACACGCTCAGCTTTGGCTCTTTCCCTAGCAGATGTAAGCATACTGATTGTAGACTTGCTTTTAGTTATTATTCTTCTCTGACCTCTTGAACTGCTCACAGTTCAGAAGTTGCTGTTTGAGGGTTTGCTGAGAGCAGGAGGAGGGAGGGCACAAATGCCCCTCCCTGCACTGCTCCCAGAAGCATCCCGAGTCTTGGGGTGACAGTGCTTGGCCAATCTCCAAGGAGAGTGTGGAGATGAACAGTCAAGGTGGATGGTACCAAATGATCTGCTGGTTTTTATGCAGTGGATGGGTAAAAAAGTGTTATGTTCCCTGACCCCCAAGATGATTGTACTCAAAGATTTGCTGTGTTTGTTTGTCATAGGTGTGGGCAAGAGCAGTTTGCTGTTGCGTTTTGCAGATAATACCTTCTCAGGTGAGTGCTTTGTTTCCTTCAGTAAGTGAAATGCTCCAGGTTTGCTCCAGTGCTGCTGGTTGGTGAGGAATCTGTGTTTGCCCACTGATAGCTGTGCTGGGAATATATCATGTTTTCAACTTTGTATCTCTTGGTATAAGCCTGTACAGGTCATCCTGTCTGATCTTCACTTGCAGCAGGATGTCCATGAGTATTGAAATACTGAGGTGGCTCCAGAAACAGCTTAGCTGGTTTAGGTTGTGCTGTACTCTCTACAGACTTCCTATTGGCCATTTGGGATTTAGATTGATTGAGTATTGTGGTAAACCACTTACATTTATGATACAACCAATTTACTGGGAGGAAAGTCTTAGAACAGACTGTATTCAAAATAAGTGTTTGTACAAGCATTTAAAGCAAAGTGGTGTCTCAAAATTTTCAAAAGTGAAAGGCTCTCATAGTTACTATCTATTTCTTGAGATATTTGGGTGCATACTCTTGATCAATGTGGTAGAAAAATAATAATTTTATTTTGTAACACTGAGCTTTTAATTTTAAAGGTGGCATGGGAGAAGTGGTTTTACGGCTGGGGAAAAAGGCTGTTAGCTGCAGATAAAAATATGCAGATCAGCATGATAGAAGGCATTTTAAACAGTAAGCAGATCTGGAGAACCTTGTTCTCCTGTCCAGTCTGAGATCTGCTGCCAAGTAGTGTTCAAGAAGTGTGCTTTGGGACATCCAAAATAAACAAGACTTAGGTTCTCACTTACCCACGCTTTCCCTCCAGGCAGCTACATTACCACCATTGGAGTGGATTTTAAAATCCGGACAGTTGAGATCAATGGAGAGAAGGTGAAACTGCAGATCTGGGACACAGCTGGCCAGGAACGCTTCCGGACTATTACATCAACGTGAGTAACTCTGGGCTCTGTGCTCTGCAGCTTTGGAGCTGGATCTGGGGTTTAGAAATGCAAGTGTTGCAGCTGATTAACTAATGATGGCTGTGTGGTCTGTACGGTGAAACTTCTCTTGGCTGTGTCAGAACCGACTGTGGTGGTGATTTTCTGGCAAGGTTTGGAACTGGGATTTCAGAGTTCCTCACCCTTCTGTGCATTTCCATGGTGGCTTTGTCTTACTCCTCTGCTGCTGGTTTCCAAATGGTAGAACTGGAGTTATTAGACTGCATACAGCAGACAGCTTGTCTCTGTGCCTGTCCAAGTTCATGCTCTGATTGAATGCACTGCAGAAGCACAGAGGGCAAACCCTCTGTCAGTGTTGTATAGCTAATGAACAGCTTGGAGATTGAAGAGTAGGATTTCTGATCCTTGGTTTTCCTTTAGGACAAATGCTTCAGCAGCTATCTTTGTGTGGAGTTGTGCTGAAGCAGACGCCTACATGATATTAACCTTTTCCTTGGTTGGAATTCAGATTCGAACTCATTGTCCTTTTGAACAGCATGTGCAGAGCTTTTCCTGTTCCTGAAGAAACCACACCCAGAGCTGCGGTGGTGGGAACTAAGAATAAAATGTGTTTGTAAACTGATTGCAGTAAAGGTTGATCACTCACTGGGTGAAGAGGGAAAAGCACACTTGGAAATGGAACTTCTGTTTCCTTGGGTATTAGCCAAAACCATAATTCTTGAAAGATCCATGTGTTTCACTTGGTCTTTCAAGAGTCACTTCTCCTTTGGCTCTTGTTTGAGAGGAGGATCATTTTCAGCTGATGGATTGATTAATTTACTCAGGCCTGAAAATAATGAGATTGGTTACATCTGTGTTATGTCTAGAGCACCAGAAATGGCAAAGTTGAACGTGATGCGTGCGCCGCCCCTTTCCTCTGCCTCCTCCTCGGATATTACTGGGTTACTTCCATTGTTCCTTAAGTGTTCAGCTTGAAAAAAACCCGGTTGCCTCTTGTATGGTTCCTGTGTGTGACATCACTTCTTGTTTGAGGCTGCAGGCAGCTTTGGGAAGGAAGTGGAGAGGGGGAGGCAGCCGTGCAGCCCCGTCAGCTGTGACAGGCGGGTCAGAGAGCCCCGATTACTGCTGAGTCAGCACGTGGCCTTCCTGTTTGCAGATTCCCCGGCTGACTCGGGGCTCACAGGGCTGATGCCAGCTAGCTCAGAAAGCCATGGTGTATCCAGCTCTGAGCAGGGAATACCAGCAAAGGAGGATTCCTTCTGTCACTGGGAAGAGCTGCAGATTGGACTTTGCGTAGTGTTTTATGTAAATTATTTTCTTGATTAATATTTGGAATAGATAAGCTGAAATGGTTTATGGCATTGGTGCCATGACCTGTTAGAACTCTGCTGTTACTTCCTTTTTGGATGGCTTTTAATCCTAGTGAGGCATATTTTACTTTGGAGGGAACTAAAGTTTTGGGGTTTCTGCCTTAGCTCTGGCATTTAGAGAATCCTCCACGGTCAGGGAAAAAGATCTGCATTTTTTGCAATTCTAAGCAAAGAAGTTCATGTGTCCAAGTACATTTGAAGTGTTGAGGAAAACACTTTGAGAATGCTGGTTATATTAGGATAAGGGTTCCTCTTGCTAGTTTGATTGGCTGTGCCTGTCTAGTGTTCCTAATCATGTCACCTATAAAACCAGGAGATAACGAGAGCTGAGTTTTAGAAATGGTCTGGCTGGGGTTTTCTTTGGTTTTGTTTTTTTTTTTTAATTTATTGGCAAAATAGTACTGTAACTGTTTTATTTATCCTAAACCGACTGACAAATCAAGCAACCTTGCTTGTTCTTAAAAAAGGCCTTGGCTATCAAATCATGGGTGGAGTGTGAGTGCCTTGTCAACAGAATGTAGTAGTCTGCATAGTCTTTGACTAGATTGAGGTTTAGACTGAAGTTAAGAATATAAAAGGTGTTCCTTCAGTATTACAGTAGGCCAGGGAGTCCCTTTACAGGGAAAGGCAGAGTTCAGACTGACATTGAGCCAAGCCTGGCAAGCAAGCCTGAAATTAGAGCCCATCTGGTAATTACAGTAATAGGTTGGAAGTGCTGCTGTGTAGACTTAGCATTGCAAAATGGTAGAGGTGGTAGGAAGTTAATAGTGGAAAATTGGGAAACATTAAAAGGTTGTACTAGTTTGATTTCACTTGACTGTAGCTACAGTCAAAAGCTGAAAAGCAGAATAAAACTGTTCAGGAACAGAAATCAAGTTGATCTGGAGTATTCTACAGAAGCTCAAGAAAATGAAACTAGATCAGAATTTCAGACTAGCAAGTATAAAGGCAGCTGGTTTTATTGTCTGTTAAATGTGGAAATACTGGGATAGCTGGTGCCTTCTGGGAGGAGAGGCTGATCTGTGTGAATTTGGTTGCCATGGAATGTCATCCAAATTAAATTTGATTTAAATTCACCAGGGATTTAGCATGCCAGGACGCAGCTGTATTAGCAGGAGTACTTAAAATGCATGAACAGCCAGTCCCTGTACTTGATTTCCTCTTGTAGACAGGACTACTTTGTCCTGATTCAGGACTGTGGGTTTAGGTTTCCAGCTTTACATAATAGCTGTCAGATGCCAGCTCAGGATGAATAGTGATAGCAGAGGGATCTTCTGCCATGGTTTCCTGTGGAATGGCATGTTCAAGAGAGGGATAAGATCCTTGAGGTGATAGAATTGCTGTGTCCTGTAAAGCACCTATGACTAAAAGGCTAGGGGTTATAAGACTGGGCTGTCTGACTTTTGATGTGCTTCCAACAACCTGAAAGAAAGATGAGAATGAAACCAGATTATTAGAAGTTTCTATGGTTAGAATTTTAGATGTAAAAGTGAAAGAAATGTGTGCTACAACGTAGTGAAATATGAACAAAGAAGCTGGATTAAAACAGTGACCTGTCTTTCACAATAGGCAGTTACATGTTTTCCTGAAAAAAAAAAAAACATGTGGGTTCTACTGGACTGACAGAGTGGCTTTTTTAAATCTGACTTAGCTACTGCTGTGCTCTGTGAAACTGGCTGTTACAACTCCAGATGTTAATATTGGGAAGCAATTGCTAGAGGGAATTTGAGAACTTTGTCACTGGTATCTTGCAGTAGGGAGATGCCCCAGTGAGTGGCAAATGTTCTCTGGTGTTTCCCAAGGAGGTGTTCAGGGATGTGAGGGAAGGATGCAGGTGGCTGAAGGACATGATGAGTTTGGGTAACCCCCAATTTAATTCTAATGGTAGAACAAGCAGTAAGGTGTTTATTTCATCTTAAATGTTGGCTGTCTTAAGCCTTTTCCACACAAAGCTAAATGCAAAGCCTCTAGGTCTAGGGAGCTCCTCCTCTGTATGGGAGATTGTTGGCTACTACCAAGCATCGAGGGGCACGCACAGGTCAGGTTTGGTTGTCTTTCTCCTCAGGAGGATACTGATGGATACTCTTAACATGATTAACTGATCTGGAACATTATTTTCTGTATTTCACTAAGGGATTTCCACCAGCAAATGCTGGCTTTGGGGGTTTGCAGAGCACACCCATCACACAGAGGACAGCCAGCATTAGACTGTGATGGCTGTGAGCCTCAGACTGAGGACTTCAGGTCTCTTCTGCTTTCATTTCTGTGGTCTCCATTTCCCTGAAAATATGGATGGGAAGGAGATAAGACATTCTTTCCCTTGTGTCAAAGTCTCAACTACCTCTTGGTTGCCAAAAGCACAAAATTTACACCTACTCCTCCCTGAATGCCAAAAGCCCCATCTGTTCTCTACTCGCCAAAGCCCACAACTTGTTATAAAAGCAATTCTGCACTGCATCATTCTGGAAGTTGAAGTATGGGATAGGATAAATTAGATTTTGTTTTCTAGTACTGTCCTGCATTTGGGATTGGAGAAGCTTCACTGTACTTGTTAAGCCTAAAATGTTATCTAGGATGCAGAGCCGTATCTAACAACTGATAGAAAACAGCATGACCAGCTTTTTGAGAAAAAGTGTGTGTCTGACTTAAGAGTTAGAGAATAACAGGTAGTCATGGTCTTATCTCTCAGGCTTATCTCTCTTGGTAATGACAGCCAATAGAGAAAATGACATTTTAGTGTAGACATTTAGCGTAGAGGGGTTGGCAACCTTTCTAGAACGATGTGCCAGACAATTTTCCCTTCCAAAAATAGAAGCAGTGTGTGCTGGTAGAAGCTCAGCAGGAGTCAGGGGTTGCTGTCTTGCACAAAGGAAGATATTTCTGGTGAGATGGTTGGCAGTATCAGTGGCAGGAGCTCCAAGCTCCTGGTGGTCTCTGCTGCAGGGTCCAGCCCACAGCCCCCTCTCAGGAGCAAAACCTGACGGTGCTGACGATGTGTCAGGAGTGGGATCGTGCAGGCTGCCTGATTTCCACTCCCCAACATCATATGCTTTGCTTAGGAGAAAATGTAGGTGCGTGGGCAAGGTAGGAGCAGCAGGATGCTCTGTTGGGCCCCTGGTTGGGCTGACAGGGATGCCAGGCTGGGCTCAGTGTGTACAGCAGAACGGAGCAGCTCTGCGTAGGTGCAGCTCAGCCACTGCGCTTCTCCGAGGCTGTCTTGGCAAATGTGATGCTCAGTGTTAGGGAGGAAGTGGTAGATCATCCTGAGGGCTGCTGAATTAAAAGGCTGTTAGGTGATGGACATGGGAGAGCTGGAAGATAATTGGTTTATTGTTCAGCTGTGGAGAAATCCAGTGTGTTGGTAGGATTGGGCATTTTTCTCTTTCTGATGTTATCACACAAAACAGGATTCATCAAAACCGGTGTGCAGGGCATGTTAGTGTCAGGAGAGGAGGGGTTAATTTTGCAACATGTGGATTCAGGCCATGGAGTACTTTTCCCTCTAAAGGATCCAAGTTATGAATTAAAGTTGAGTTGTCATCAAGTAAAGCACAAATGCAGTGCAGTAGCAAGTTTTGAAGTTGTTGAAAGAGCTGACTGTGAATGGACTAGAACATTTGAAAGTGCAGGATTTCTTATGGGCTGGGAATAAGTAATTCTTACCCGAGTTAGTTCTTGCCAAGGGAAGTGAATGTACAGCACAAATCTCTGGTAAAACATGGCATAGGAGAAGTATTTGAGTGTCTTTTGCAAGGGCCCAGAGCAGCAGTAGGAGCAGCAGACTGTTCTACTGCTGCAGAGCATCATGGAGGAGCACTGATACCCAGGGACTGACACTGCAGGGGGATCAGGACTCTAGGAATGATCTCTGCCTCTCTGCAAGTCTGTCTGATGGTGCATAAAAGCTTCTCTTGTAGAAGAATGGTAAGGCTGGAGGTGGGAAGAGACAGTGGCTTGCTCAAGCGCTTCAGTAGCAAAGTGAGCAGAAGCTTTGGGATCTTCTCAAAGGCACGTTTGGGTTTGAACTTCAAAGCTTTTGAGTGTAAGGTGTGTTTGCTGAGTTGGAATAATCAAAGAGGAGCAGGATGGTCACAGTGGACATCTCTGAAGTGCAGTGGATGTACTGCAAGAAGTGCTTGTGGTAAAGAGAGCAAGGTCTAGGAATGCTGTCACAATTTAAGGGAAAGTCCTCAATTTTGTATGCTGGTTTCTTGAATTAGTTTTATTGAAAATTGCAATATTGATCAGAAGAAAGAGAAGAAGATGAAAGAAAAAGAATAAAATGACACATAATATAAAAAACCTGGATCCTGATGAAGATCTCACTATTAACTGTTTCCTGTTTCAATTATTTTTTTTTTGGGTCACAGCTGCCTAATTTGCAATAGGGAAGGTACTTGATAGCCTTGTGATTGTGGCTGAAAACTGAGAAGGCAGAGCTTGCTGGTTTTTTATATGGCACTCTCATGGTGCACATACTGTCTGTCTTGGGTAACTTCGTGCAGGTGATGATGTTGGAACCTGAATTCAGGTATTTTTCTTGCATATCAGACTTGTGCATCATCTTTTAAAGGTGCCAGTTGCCCAATACTAATGGGAATAAACTGAAATAAAGCTTATTTTTAATGGCTAAAGGTAGCAGAGTGTATTGAATGCACATATGGAGTCGATCTGTTGAGTAGGAAGGTGTGATCAGAACACAGTCGCTCAACAAGACTGAAGTTTTTGAGAGCTTGAGAGAGCTGTGACTGATGGTTGAGTATATTTGGAGATCTGCTGAAATTTTAGTCTGTAAGTGATCGTTCACAGATAACAGAATTACTGTTTGTACAGTCCCAAGGTTCACATCACAGCCAGTTCCGAGGATGTGCTGGGGGTACCACTGCCTTTGGTCCTGTGGCTGGAAGACAGCATTCATCTTTGAAGGTCTTGACAACCTAAACAAGGAAGATTTTAGAAGTGTTTGGACTTGGAAATGTATTTGTACAGACTGAATGAGCAGGGAGCTCTGTAGTGCTAGAGGAATAGCCTGGGATCAAACTGTTATAAAAGAGCTACATGAGTCTCAGTGGAAAGAAAATGGGGGCACTTGATAACTTGAGGATTTGTTGTGAGCCCTGACAAGTTCAGCGGAGGAGAAGGTGATACCCTGAGTTAACATTTGCTGTCCTTTTGTGCCCCACAGGTATTACAGAGGAACACACGGGGTCATCGTTGTCTACGACGTAACGAGCGCAGAATCTTTTGTGAATGTAAAACGGTGGTTGCATGAAATTAATCAAAATTGTGATGATGTCTGCAGGATACTAGGTAGGTCATTTGGGAGTTACAGCATCTTATTTAGTGGGCTGTCCTGCTGAAATACCGAACTGACTTTTCTTCTCCTCCCTTTCTTAGTGGGCAATAAGAATGATGACCCAGACCGAAAAGTGGTAGAAACAGAAGATGCCTATAAATTTGCTGGGCAGATGGAGATCCAATTATTTGAGACCAGCGCCAAAGAAAATATTAATGTGGAAGAGGTAATATAAGATTCAGAAGAGTAGAGATACAATGATTTGGGGATAATGGTGTGGGAAGAAATAAAAATTCCCTTCTTCTCATTGAGAAAGCAAAAAGTGCTTGTATGAGTTGCAAGTGGTAGGTAAAATGTCAAAAAGAGACATTCAGCTGTTTTTGGAAGAGTTGAAGGAGCACACACTGCATTTTCAGAAGCTTTACGTTGCTCATGTATTAGGCAGGAAAGACTTGAGAATGCCTGTAGGAGGTAGGACTGCCCAGGCTTCACTGCCCAGGCTTCACTCAGTTGCCAAACTGCCCTGGTTTTATTTACTGGTTTGGAAAAAGGGATAGAGGTACTGTTTAGTTTGGGAGTAGGTTGGGAAAAGGTACTGGGTTTCCACTGGGGCCACAGAGGGTTGGGGAAGGTCTCTGAAGCATTATTGAAACACAGAGAAAAGGGGAGTGGCTTCCAAGGAGCAGCACCCACAGCAGCCAGCCCGAGATCTGGGGTGATCTGAGTGTGCTTGTTTCTCTTGCAGATGTTTAATTGCATTACAGAGCTTGTCCTGCGAGCGAAGAAAGAAAACTTAGCAAAGCAGCAACAGCAGCAACAGAACGATGTGGTGAAGCTAACGAAGAACAGTAAAAGGAAGAAGCGGTGCTGCTAATGCCCCTTCCCTGTGCAGAGACTCTGCTCTCAGACAGATCAGCCCCTCCAGCTAGACTCGGGCAATTCCACTGGGGCAGGCTTTGGGAGGACTTTCTCAGTTTTGTGCCGTTATTTAAAGATTATTTTTTCTCCATGTTTTCTATCAAGAGGCGCTGGCACCTTACCACTGCAGTGCCAAGGAGGTGTTGGATGGAATCTTGCCCCCCTCTCCTCCCCTGCTCATTCCAGTGCGCCTTGTAGACAAGAAGGACGTTGCCTACCAAGTGGACTAATTAACCCAAGAGTTTGTATATAATGTATATTGCTTTAACCAGCCTCGCCTCCCTGTTGTCGCTTTGGCTTCTGCCTTCTTAATGTCAACCAATCATGGACTGCAGAGTTCATCTTTTTAAAGAAAAAGTTCAAAAGTTCTTAATTCGAGTTGGCCCCAGGCTGGCAGCCACTGCTTCCTGGGGCCCCCAGCTGCATTTCTGTTGGGCTCCAGGCTGGCAACTGGTGCTCCTGGAGCCCCTGGCTTCTCCTGGAGTCCCAGGCTTTTCCTGGGGCTCAGGCTGTGTTTTTCTAGGTACCAGGGTTGCAGATGTCGCTGCTGGAGCCTGGGGTTTCGTTTCACCAGCCCCTGGGCTGGCAGCTGGTGCTGCTGCTGGGGCCTGGAATTTCAGCTTGCCATCATCCAGATTTGTGGCTGGATCCTTGGGTTTCACCTCCTTGTGCTGCAGCCCAGCTGTACCTGTGCTCTCCTGTAGTTTGTATCAAGATACTGGAAAACAAACTGACCTGCAGAAGTGGGATTTGTTTGGATAAAACCTTTTTTTTTTTTTCCTTAAAGCAAAGTTTAACTACTTTGACCTCTGCTTCTGGTTCTGCCAGTGTCCTAAGTGAGGGTCCATTTCTTTTGAGAAGAACAAAAAAATCATGTGATTCTGCCAAAAACCCCAAACTTCTTGTTGCCCTGTCCACAAATAGGCAATCTGAACTTGAATGTGAATTTTGGTGGCAAAGCTTTTGTTTTTGAGGGAGAAAAGGCAAGAGAAAAATCCAGCTCTTCTTATTGATGTCTGAATATGGAAGCTGCAGGATCATTCCCAGGATTCTTGTGTTAGGAAGGAGGACTGCTGTTTAATGCAAAGAAATGGAAAGCTTGCTTGCTTGGGTTATGTGGTGGTGGAGGATCACACTTGGAAACAAACTGAGCTTGCTGTGCTCAGCAACATTTTCCTGGCCCTCATCAGCCTTTCTGGGAAAACAAGGGCTCACTTCCTCAGCCTGAGTAGATGTAGTTAAAGGTGGAGCGTGTATGTGTGTGTGTAACTAAAATATCAAATGTCTGGGCTGAGAGGACATGCTCAGTACCTGAATTATTGCCTAAATAATATTAAAAAATCATTTTTCCTTAAAAGGCATGGAGGGTATGACTTCCTTTAAGGCCTTGAAGGTGGACATACTCCATGTGCCAGTAAGTGGCCCTATGGAATTGCTGGCCCTGGTTTGGTAGGATGTGATTCACCCATGTCCATGAGCCTGGAATCAGCCCACTTCTCTCCCTTCCTCACCCTTTCCCCAGGAGAGGCTCAATTTTAGTCACTTACTTTGCCTGCATTTTTTTAGATTTTTCAGGTTGTGGTAAGAGCCCTGATGATACAATCACATCACAATCAATCACTTAAAAGACTTTTTCCAAAGTGCAAACAATGAATGTGTAACACGTGGGGTTTTTAATTGTTCAGGTGCTGGGGATATGAATCCAGCTGCCTTCACCCATCTCTTTTCTTCACATATCTTGCATTGGGAACCCAAGAATTTGAGCGAGCTGGGATGATGCTGCTGGAGTGAGCTGTGATAATTGTAAGACTTGAGTGGCTGTGGAAAGTGGTGGCTTAGGTCACACCAGCCCATCCTGTCTGCTCTCCAGTGTGGAATGTGCTGTGTGCTGGGAGGAGCTGGGCCAGTCCCCGAGCTGTGCTGTGCTGGTTCCCCCCACAGATGAAGGGGCCCAGCTCTGTTACTCTGGGACTCTTGTTGGTAGCTGTGTGCAGATCTAGGAGGGAGTAACTTCATTTAGGCAGAAGTAAAGAACATGTCTGAATTTACTGGAAATGATGCAATAAAATGAGGAAATGGTGCACCCAAGCCTGGAGTGTTCTCTTATATGGAAAAATTGGTCCTCTTTGAGTCCAGGTTTTTATGGCCGTGGTTGGAATTCTGTCAATCCAGGTCCAGCTTCCTGGCTTAAAGTGGGAATTTATTTTCTTTTTTTTTTTTCCCAGAGCTGGCTGTAGAGGAGCAGTTACCTCTGCTCTTGCCATCACTGTTCAATTGGAAGGGGTGGGGACTGTGTCTCTAGTGGTGCTGATGTGAAGTTTCCTAAATGTTGAGCAATGGAATGTCTAACTGGTTTGCTAGGATTATTTCTGTAATGAAAGTTTCTAATTATGCTTTTTAAATAATTTTAAAAAACTAAAAATAAAGGTTACAAGCTGCCAAATCTTTTTTTGAGGCTCTGTTTCCTCAGCACCTGGAGGTGGAGGGTGGTGAGCCAGGGGTGAGCTCTGCTGCTGTGTGAGAAGGGTAATTTCCTGAGAGGGCATATTAACAAAACCATAATTAGTGCTTTCAAATGTTTAGTTGCTGTTTTAGTTTGAATGAAAGAGCAAGGTGGAACTGGTAACTTATTTCTGTGTGAAGTGAGATGCCTGTGATTGTGCTGCAGTCTTTTGTCTTTCTGCTCAACCAAAAGCATTGAGTTAGCTTTGACAGCTCCTCCTTCTGACGTGACTAAAAAGCATCTGGAGTCTCTCCTCGCTTTCCCAGGAAATTAATGTGTGTTTAATTAATCTGTGCAGGAACTGCAGCCGTGGCTGTGCCCTCAGCACCCCCTTGCCCTGGTGCCCAGGCTGCTCCTGGGGAGTGGATGGAAACCTGCGCTGGGAAGGTGCCTGTGCTGGTCTGCTCCTGGTAGGAGTGGGTGGAGGGGCCTCCTGGGGACGGTCTGGGCTGCAGCTGCTGCAGCTGTGGGTGTGTCACTGTCTGTGTTTGCAGTCTGAACTCCTTCCAGCTTCCATCTGCCTCAAGGGCCAGTGAAGGACACAAATGGCTGGGAGTTGGGATGATTTACTCACCTTTAGGTTTTCCTGTGCACCAAGAGATAGAAATGTTTCAAATGCCTTTGCCCTGGCCCCTTCTCTCCTAAACACACAGGGGCTTTGCCTGGCTGAATTTCATGGGATGATGCAGCACCAAAGATGCTGTTGGGTGTTAAATGACAGGTCAAAAAATGAGCTTGTTTTGCAGCTGGGCACAGTAAAGTGGTGAGAGCTGAGACAGTATCGTATAAATGATCTGTTTTATTCTGAAGAGAACTATTTACAAAAGAAGTAGAGCATTGTTTTTACTAAAAATATGCCTTTATAGATTTTTATAATATGTATCTTATAAAAACCATACATTTATTTACATGACTGCTACATACAAAAATTACAGCACTGTGGTATATGTACATATCTATAGGTACATTCTTTCTGCTTCTCCCTGCTGTGTGCTTTTTCCCTCTCAATCCAAGGGAATCATTGCTGCAGCACCCAGACACTTCCTTTCTTGGCTTTTTGGTTCAAACAATCTTGCTTTTTATAGCTGAGTGGGGACTAGAGAGTTTGCTTGATGGAGAGGCATATCTGGAATTTACCATTCTAAGTAGGACAAGTGCATGTGGCCCTGCCTGCAGCCTCACTTCCTGCTCTCTGTGCAAAATTACTCTGTTGTCAGTAACTTTTTGATTTACTGTTCATCTCCACGGCAAGTTGCTGATCTAAGTTTGTATGAAGATAAAGTGCTAGTGACTTGCCTTTCATTTACATTTGTTCCTTGTTTACAGTTGCTTCCCTTGCAGAGTTTAGGAAGGGGAGACTGATCCCTTTTCCCTCAGGCTGGCATAACAAACATTTGCCCAAACAGTCACCTGTTACTCAGCTGTAGGAAAGTCCTTTGCAACCTTAATCTCAGCAGGCATCTCTTCTCTGTGCAATGTTTGGACAGTGACTGTGCAGCACTACTGTTTTATTTACCATTATCTCAAAAGCAAGGCTGAGGGTTGTATTTAGAGCTGCTGATCCCTCTCCTTTGGGATCCTGAGTACCTGCTGGATTAATGTGCTTCCTCCATCTCATCCCTGGAGCCGATGTTTCCTTTACACCACGTGTGTCCTGGAAGAGTCAAGTACCACACAAGTGTCTTCTAACAGCAGAGCAAGGCTGATTCCAGGCTCCTGGCCATGAGAGGATGGAGGTGAGTGTGTTAATGACAGCACAGGGTGAAGTAGTGGGGACCTTGTTCAAACACAACGTGACAAATGGGTGTGAAGGACTGCACGGGTGAGGTTTCTGAAGACAGAACGACAAAACAAAACCTAGCTGCTGTGTTAAGGCAGTTTCTGTTCCTGTGGAGTAGCAGCTCAGCACAAGGAGGTCTCCTTTGGTGTGTTGTCCAGTTCATTACACCCAGTTCTCTTGTATCTCTGGGTTTAGTAGTGCAACTAAGTCTTTAGGGTTAAGGGGCTTGTTTGAAGAAACCATACCCAACTGGCACCTTAGAACACGCTGACTTTACTCTTGCAATCTCTTCTGTCACTCTTGTTAAATAAATAAAACTGCAGTGGGATTAAGGATTCTCCTTAAATGAAGAGATGTGCTGTGCCTACCCCTGCAACTGAATGAGTCACTTTCCTCAGCAAACGTAGCAGAAGGCACCTTTCTTCATCTCATTACTGCATCTTCACGGGTTAACTTAAGGCCCTTGCCTTGGGATCGCATCCATCCATCCATCCATCCTCACTGGGGTAGAGTTCCACACAACTGCTGGGCATGTGGCTTCAATAGAGTTGGTGGGGTCTGGGAAATTACAACTGACAGCAGAAGAAAGGTCCCTGAGGACCGAGGTGTTCACTGGCTCTCCTGTGATAGAGCATCATTGTCACTGTGTCACAGGTGTCACTGTGTCACAGGTGTCACTGGTGTCCACACAGTCACACCTCACTTTGCAGGTATCAAAGGTTGGGGCAATGCATGTGGGTGTGGCTGAGTCCTGGCAGCAGGAGATGCTGAGCAGGTGCCTCGTGTCCCTGCCCTATCCAGGGTCACAATACAGGTAGGACAGGAGGATGAGGACTTGCCATCCTGAGAGCACGTGGCACTGCACTGCAGCCCTTCCCCTCGCTTGCACAAGTGGCTACAGCAGCTACTCAACAGCTGTGCATTGCCTGGAAAGGAGAGGCCAAGGTTCAGTTTCCTTCCCTGCCTGTGAGGCTCCTGATTCCTCACTGAGCTGTATTGGTGGGGCTTTGCCCAAGTATGTCCTGAAGCAGGCTCTGCAATCCAGTTCATTGCTTTCATGTAGATGGGTTTTACCACTCAGCTCTTTGCCATCACTGCCAATCTCAGAGCACTCTGTTCCCTGCACCCCAGAGCTGGCCTTAGTGCAAGGTGATTTTGTACCAGTGTGGTGATTTCATGCTAACAAGGAAATATGGGAATGCTCAGATCTTCGTAGGCAGAAATGATATTGAGGTATTATGGATGTTCTACCCCACAGGTAAGCTGAATAATAATAAAACCCAAGCCACCAGCCTCTCACCTGCTGCTTAGAAGGTGTTTGGTACCTACTCTAGCAGAAAGCTTGCTCCTGTAAGGAGTGAGCAGAGATAGCAGCTCCCTGTGGGATGGTGTTTTAGCACCGAAGTTGCTGAGCAGGGCAGAGCTGGAGGTGCACCCAGCTCTGTCTGCTGTGGGACAGTGTAGGTGGTGGCCTCTTTAAAGCAGCAGGAAACAAACTGGGCCCCGTGGGTATCATGAGCTGGGAGGAAGTGTGAAAATTGCATGACAGCAGTAGGACATCTCTGAACTGAGCCTGGTACTCCTCACTGGCTTATGATGGTAGACTAACAAAGAGAAGAGCTGGAAAGTGCCCATCCAGTGCAGAGGGAAGGTCCCGACTTGAGTATTGCAGGATTTCCAGCACTGCTGTGTGCATACACCAAAAAAGCCATGTTCCTTCCTGTTGATCGATCAAGTCATGCAAAGCAGGCTCTGGTCATCTTTGATCAAAAGGAGCTTTGGCTACCTGCTCACCAAAGGGCTGAGCAGTAACTGACCCACAGGCAGGGACAAACACTCCTTTCTGTCAGGCCATGGCCAATGTTGCTGCATAGGGCAGAGTAACCTGCAGGCTTTCAAGGGCTCTGTAGACACCTGATGGCCTTTGGCTTCAGTGAAGGCAGATGCCAGTGTGCTTTCTGAGGATCAAGTCTGCCAACCCAGTGTCAAAGACCCACTGACATCATTGGGAGTAGGCTTTCAGTGAATTATTAGTTAGGCTTTTGGGGGCCTATCCAGTTAAAATGACAGTTTTCTTACTCTTTTTTGAGAGATGTGTATGGCTTTGGGGAGAGGTGTGTGACGTGCTGAAGCTCCCAAACTACTTTTGGCCATTGGAGGACTGAACATGCACAACTTTTATCTAGTCTGTAATCCGTTGTAGATGGTCAGTCTCCTGGGGAGAAATCTGTGTAGCTACAGCCTGCAACTCTTACCTCTGTGACAGGAGGGAGCTGGAGAGGACAGTGACAGCAGCTATCTGTCCCCTGCCCTGAGCTGCGAGGAGCCTGGGATGCCAGCAAGGGTGGGAGCTCCAGGGGAGATGGTGCCCAGGCAGGATCTGCAGCGAGGGCTCAACTTCCAGCACGGAGAAAGCTACATTTGTCAAAAGGTGGTAATGCTGGGGCCAGAGTGACTCCAGTCTCAGTTGGATGGATGAAGGATGTCACAGCTGCCAGGGTGGTACAAATGGCTCCCCTCTGTCCACTTGCATTCAGCTCTCTTCTTCCCCGTGCTCGCTGTGACAGCAGCTCTCAATCCCCTGCACCACTCTGTCTTGGGGCTGCTTATTTCCTTCTCCAGCATAAGAATGCTTTTAAGACAATCAGAGTATTCTTCACAGCAGAAACTGGACTGTGTCAAAGCGCCTAAAGTATACCCTGAAGTTTATCACTTCACTTACAGAATAAGAAAAGTTTCTTTCTACTAGAATCACATTGTCAATTTGCAAATCTCCAATTCATGTAAACATTTGGTTCAGACCAGGTACGGTGTAAATAGTGCAGAGTCTCAAGGGTTAACTCCTTTGCCCCCTTCTTTTTTACTCAGTGGATCAGACTTAGGTCCATCAGCAAGCTGGGCAGCTGCCCCACTCCCCATCTTGAAGCAGGAATTGCTGGAGAGTTTTCTCTTTTTCAAATTAATTTTTCTTGAAAAAGGAGAAGAGACGGTTTCCTTCGGCCCCAACGGGCTCGTCCCCCTGCTGCTCCGGCCTGAGGGCGGGGGCGGGCCTGGCACTCCACTTGGCGCCGGAGCCACTGGAGAAGGAATAAGCAAGCTGGCTCCATTCCTTCGGGTGTTTGTCCATCAGCTGCTGGTCAATGACCCTGTGCATGTCATCCTGCAGCAGAGGGAGAGGACAGGCCGTTAGTGGCAGCTGATGCTCCGCGGGAGCTCGCATGGGGGCGGCTGGAATGGGAATGGAACGTGCAGTGATGAGATGGAGCGGGGATGGCAGGAGCAGGGACAGGGCCGTGTCCCCACCCGACAGCAGGCTCAGCTGTGCCTGCTGCCGTGAGGCTTCTCAGGCAGCAACAACATCAATCACACAACTCAGGGATAAATCGCTCAGGTGGTCTCGCACAGGAGCGCTGTGCTTGCTTGGGACTCTGTGCCACCCCTAATCTATGTTTCTCTGCTGTCTGCAGCTGGCAGATGTGCCCTTTGGGGAGAAATAAATAAGAAGATGAAAGCAAAGGCCAGAAGAAGGACGGAGGTCTGTGCTGAGCAGGTCTGTGTGCACACCCAGTGGACAGGCAGGGGTGGCTGAGCTGCTGCATGGCCACAGCCACTGGGGCTTCTTTGGGGAAGGTGCTGAGGGGCTGGGGCAGGTGTGGGTCCACCAGGTCCCTCCTGGGCTTTGCACCAGACTCACCAAATAGAACTGAGCTTGTCCCTTAGACCCCCTTCTTCCCCTAGAGCCAGCACAGCTGTGGGACCTCTGACTGTCACCTCAACATGAACTGTGGCTTTTCAGATGCACCAGAAATGCTCTGATTTTGTCCATGTTTGCACCACAGTGAAGCTGCTTTATACAAAATAATTACCCAGTTCTGCTGACATTGATGATGTGCTAACATCAGTTCCTTGAAAACCTGGCTATCAGTTTCACAGATTTTAAACGTTTAGATCCATTGCTTCTCCTATAACTGAGTATTTAAGCTAAAGCTTAGTGAAAATGGGGGTACACAAACCAGCCCCACAGGAGGAATCAACTGCTCTCCAGAGGTTTGGTCCCTGATTAGGGCTGATTACACTGTCTGGTGAGAACAAGGATACTCTGGATGGGTTGGAGTGGTGGAAGTGCTGTACATTCAGCACCAAGACTGAAGGGAAGGTGCTGCCATCACCCAGCAGGTGCCCACCTGCTCTGGATTGGAATCAAATGGCCCAGCTGGGACTGGAAACTTCATAATGGCTAATCTCTGCAGGGAAAAGTATTGATAGCCATGACCTGGACCTGAATTCAGTATGGGGACTTCCCCTGTGGGAGCAGGAGGGTGCAGAGCTACACAGACTGGGGAGGCTTTGGGTCTTTTTAGAGCAGGGCTGGAGAGAGGAAAGGCAGAGGGAGAGTTGAAGAGGTTGAGGTGAACATCAGTATGAAATATCAGTGAGAGAGGTTTCCAGAGCTGAAGCTGCCACGTGAAAATGTACAGCACTTGGATTTGGAGGCACCTCTTCTGCTAAATGAAGTAGGTACCCAGGCTCCTGCATGGCAGATCTGTGTCCTTGACTAACCATACAACAAGGGATGAGAATGATTTCTATGTATATTTATATATATATATATACACACACACACACTAATATTATATATATATATATAAATACAGTATGCACTGAGAGAGCACTATATTGGGTCCCTGTCTGTTGGATGTGTGAGTCAGAGAGCAAAGCACTTGGATGTGGAGGTTTTTTTGCTTGAGTCCTATTTTACAGCCAGTATGAATATGTCCTTAGAGAATACTTTAATCTTGTTGACAGCCCTTCGTGAAATGCACACTAGAAGTGTGCAAGAGCAAAATGTGACCAGATTAAAGCCTCCAATTATGCCCAGCTAAAGCAGAGACTCTTATCCTATTTTATCAGGAACTTTCTGCAAACCCCTTTGCGAAATAGTCCCCAAAACACATAAATCACCTGACTTGGTTTGTGCCTCTGTGGCTGAGCTGCTGTTGAGGGGACAAGAGATGACTGGAAACTCTTCTGCTGCTGTGCAGTAACACCTCAGGTCAGTATGCTGGAGACAACTTACTGCCATGAATGGGCCTGAGCCTCAGCTCAGGGAGCTGATGGCAGCAGCTCTGGGGTTGCTGTGTTACTGCCACAGGACCTGCTCTTAACCTCTAAGCTGGGTTAATTCCAGCACTAAGTAGGTCTCACTTTATACCACGCATCCAGACTGAACTTGGATCCACACAGCTCCTGTGCAGAGCACTGGGTGTCACTTATGAAACAATGAGGCTGAGAAGTAAAATCTGTCTTTCAAGAAGCTTTCCAGATACCTAATATGTGGCTATAGAGGGTAAATAACACAGGCACTTCAGCCTGGCTTTCCCTGGAGTGCCCTGGTACAGCCTCACCATGGGGTGCAGGATGCTGGCCCTGGCCTGGTGCTGGGATGGGGGTGTGGGTGGAATATTGGTGGGTGATGGAGACTCCCACTGGCCCCTCTTTCCAGATGATGGTGAGGGCAGAGAAGGATGTGGGTGATGGTGGCAGCAGATGGAGAGGGGATGGTGGGTGTAGGGAGCTCACCTCAAAGGCAGGAGGGGTGTACGACTAAAGCTGTTGGTACAGGAACTGAGAAAGGCCACTAGATCAGAAACCAAAGGAGCCAGATAGTAAAAAGCCCTGAGGAAGCAAACTGTAAGCAGGAAAAAGAAAAGAAGAAAAGGGGAAAAAAACAAAAAGAAGAGAGAGAGAGAAACGAAAACACAGTGGAGTTGAAACAGGAGCGAGGTTGTACGGGAAAGGTTTCTACTGGTCAGGCTGGTTGTTAGTAGAGCTGGGGTCTTGCATGGTCTGCAACAAATCACTAGAAATGGCACAGACCTTTTCAGACCTTTTCTCTGGATTCTGCTTTATTTTCTGCTGAAGTAGCCCTCCCTTGGTGCTGGTTCTGGGAGGAGGCAGCTTTGTCTGCACTCAAGGCCTCTCTGCCTTCACAAGGGTTTTCCCCACTACCCCAAGCAGAGCAACTCCAGGGCAGCCATGCCACGGCTTTGGTTTTGTTTTTTTTACCTTGGTGAAGAACTGGGATTTTAGCTTCCCCTTCTTGATGGATCTTCAGAGTTGATGAAAACAGTGCAGCAACAATCAGCACAACCTTGTTCTCCCACCTTTCTGCTCCATTATGGGAAGGCACAGACACGCTGTGCCCACATATATCCCAGGTGTGCCTGCCTGGGGACACCTCCCACCCTGGGGCAGAGCAACGTGCACATTTCCTATTCTGCCAGGAGGCACGGTCTGCTTCTCCATTTCAAATGAGTGTTTGGAGCTGTAGAATGAACAGCTCACAGCCAAAAGGCTCCCCTGGAGCAGGGAGGGGCAGCTCACCCAGAGCCCCACGGCATGACCAGCTCCTGCAGAGCCAAAACCCCAAACACCCCATCCGTGGATGCTCAGGCAGAGAACACGACCCTGCCACAGGGAGGGGGGACAGTCCCCACAGGTGACCCACAGGACCTGTGTGTCCCACAGCCCCTGCCCTGCCAGGTGCTCACCTGCCAGGCCTCCAGCTGCTGCGAGAGGTTCACTTTCTGCTGGATGGCATCCAGGAGTTGGCTGTTGAGGGACATCATGTCGATCTTGCACTTGGTCAGCTCCACCTCCACCGCGTTCTTCCTGCGGGGACAGAAATCAAGGCATGGCACTTCATTCTTTTTAAAACAAGAGTTAAGCATATCTAAATGAGTATACAGTTTATGTCTTTCACTGGCAAGTCCCCACATCCTAAGGTGTTCATCTCTTTTGTATTCTGGGCAATCTATTAATCTGAAGAGGGGGAAATAACTTTTGACATAATTACTTTAAAACCAGCAGATTTCTGATAAGCTCGCTGTGAAGAATACTGAAAGAAAATCATACACACTGCTATGTAAGATAATAATGTGCCTGGATAATATGCAAGATCTGCCAATAAAATGGAGATCTATAGTAAGGCAGAATCTATATACAAATATTTTTTCTTTTTCTTCTGTTTACATGCACAGCAAACAATGGTATGTGCTAAAAATCAAATGACCTGTGTCTGATCACTTGATCAATAAATTGCAATAGAAACCAACCAAACAAAGAAACCTCTTAGAGAGTACAATTCTGCTTTCACTTGGGACTTGAAGGAAGAAATTAAAGAAGAGAGCTTATCACAGTATATACTTTTTAAGAATGACAATGTTAAAATTGTTTGCATTAAATATTAGGCTTTAAGGAAAGCTCCCAATTTCAGTGGAGTTGTCCCAGCCCTTGGGAACACCTCTGCTGCATTTCTTCCCAGACATTTGGTGGCCATTGGGTGTCTGGTGCCATGGACAAGGTTACCCAAAGAGCCCCAAGTGCTCCAGCTGCTCCTTGCTTGTGGAAAGGAATTGCCCTTTAGGATGGAGCAATTTCCTAAGCTGCCCAAGCTGGGAAATGCTGCTCACCCTGCTGGGAGCACACAGGTGAGCACAAAGCTGAAGTTTTCAATTAACTGCTGTGTAATAGGAAACTGTAACATGACTTGCTGGGAACCATCTTTCCTTGCAAACATTTTCAAGAGAAATAATTGCATCTTATTAAGTGTAGCTAATTCCTTGTCCCCTAATAGCTCCCTTGTGCACCCCAGCAGAAGAGCAGTTTGGGAATTTGTGTTTATATTCCAGGTACTGGTTGCTTAACACTTCCTCTGAAAGGATCCTATTTTCCTATTGCTTCCCATGTTGCCAAACTTCAGCTTCAAGCAAAAATTTTCCACACCAGATGTCTGCCTCGGGCAGTGATTTTATTTCTGTTCTGAGTTAGGGATTTTTGGGGGGGGATGGGTTCAACAAAAGCAACTTAACCCTTGGGGTGTGAGGTGGGAAGAAAATCACGAGCCTCGCCAGGCAGCGAGCAGCCCACTCAGTCTGAGAGAGATGTTTTCACTTCAGTGACAGGATGCTCGTCTGCTTTCACTTGCTGCCACTTTCTGCTCCTTAGTCCCCCTCGCCCGTGCCCCAATCCCGGGGCTGCAGGACAGCCAGCCCCAAATATCGCTGCTTTGTCACAGTGGACTGGAGAAGCTGTGCCCTTCCTCTCCCGGCTGGGGTTTGGGCACCTGAGGCTGCCTTTTGTCGCTTCCCCGTGCTGGTCGGGTGTTTCCCGGGGATTGATGGCAGCGGCAGCGTTGCCATGGCCACGGCGGAGCCGGCAACCCACACGCTCCGGGAATGTCAGAACTCCCTCCCTGCTCCCGGCAGACAGCTGGGATGCTCCTGCTCCTTGCCAACAGATGGAGGTGTTACAGAGCACAGCGACGGGAATTTGGTAGCCAGCTATCCCGGCAAGGGCAGCGCGGGCGATCCAGCCACTTCTAAAATGGGATGGTGCAGGCTGATTGAGCTCCTGCAACCTCAGAGGTGCAACCCTCTCCTGCTCCTCCTCTTGCCCAGGGCTTGAGTGTTTGGCTTTTCCCTAAGAAGCTGGACTGGTGGTGTCCTGGTCCAGCTGCTTGTTAAGGGGTTATCAGATGGAGCCTTTCTAGCAGAGCACAGAGGGGTAAAGGTGTCTGTCCCTCTCCCCTGGGCAAGTAGTGCTCAGGGCATTTTGGCAAGCCCAAGGACAGAGCTGGGGAAGAGGAATTTGGGGAATAGGGGAGGAGAACTGCACAGATCTGTAAGGAGAATGGGTAAAATAAAAAGCCAAACCAGTGGGAGAATCCCAAAAGGAGAATCAGAGAATTACAGGACTGGAGATGCAAAAAAAAACCTTGGAACAGGAAAGGAGAGGAAGTGACCAGAAGGTTCAGGGAAGAAGCCCAGGCAGGCTGTAATGGGGATGATCAGGAAAGCAGGGATGTGTGTCTGGAATAGCAAAGGAAGAAAAATGTGATAAGTAGGGCAGACTAGTGTTTCCTTTTGGCTCCCTGAAGTCCTCTCCCCCTTGCTGTGACTCACACCAGCACAAGGGATGGCACAAACATGGTTCACAGAACCCTCCTAAATGCCCCCAGTCCAGCCATGAGGCAGCTCTGCCTTTAGCATCTCCTGCCCTGCTCTCAAGCTCCTGGCAGCATTTCTCAGCAAAGCCACGATGTCACTTTGTCACATTTGCTATGGAAAGTAGGAGAAAGCCACTCCAGAGGCATCCCCTGCCAAAGCACTCCCCAAGTGCCGCCCAGCCCGGCCCTGGCTGTCGGTGCCACTCACTTGGCGATGGCCTCGTCGCGGTCCCTGATGGCCTGCAGGAGCCGCTCGCTCGCCTCCTTGTCCTCGGCAGCGCCGCGCAGCCGGTCCCGCTCCTCCTTCAGCGTCGTCATCTCCACACTCAGCAGCGTCACCTGTGGGCAGAGGGAGGCTGTGAAACCCACGGCTGCTCAGGAAAATCCACTGCAAGTGTGTGGGGGAAAATCCACACGGGCCAGCCTGCAGGTTGAGAGGTCCCCTGGTCATAGAAAAAGCTGTGTCTGATGTGGGGGCTGTTAGTGCTGGTGTCACCCTCCGTGAAATGTGCTGGCTTGCCCTGGGATGCTGGCCTGAGCAAGATGTGTCACCAGGATGGCCTCAGTACCATGCAGAACCAGCACTGAAAGCTGAGCAGGGCAGGACCCACCTGTGACTTTGCTGTCATTATGGCATCAGTGCTAAAATGCTGCCCCTCTCCAAGCAGTTTTTGTGCACACATCCTCTGGGTCTGTCTGTTATAATCCTGATCTTTCTAGGGTTAAATTATTGCTAACATAATTTACCGGCAAATAAGATTTTTTGAAGGGACCATTTCATCTCCTGAAGTAATATGAAGCTGTAGACAAAGGATATGAAAATTCCCTTTCATGCCATGGAAGGTGTTACTGGCACATCTTACAATTTTAATTAGACTTTAAAATATGTCTGGAGTCTTAAATAGTCTGAGGAATGATCTATCGTTTTGGTCCTGTGCAGAGGGAGTTAATAGGGTGTGAAATCATGCAAGGATTACATTAGCTCATCTTCACAATATTTCATACACGTTTAATTTCTTTGTCTAGGGCACATACATGCTCTGTTACACTACTCCACCACCTGGAAACCCTTCCAGCATTTGACTCACCTCCTGCCTCTAAATGCAGCTCAGTAGTGCTTGAATCTTCAAAGAAATCTTTAAATAGAGGGCAGACAATCAAAAAGGGCTCATCACACCCAGGGCGTGGGAGGATCTGCCGTTAGTGCCGCACGGCTGGGGCGGGGGCAGGAGGGTGTGAATGCACCCTGTCTGTCCCCACGGGCCTGGGGAGCTGTGCTGGGGCTGCCAGGGAACCAGGGAGCTGTGCCCTCCCTCAGCCCCTCATGGGGGGCACCTCGGAGCAATGATGTGACAGAGAGCAGTGGTGGTGGGGTGATGGGAAAGGTGCTCAGCACTCCGACAGAAATCCCAGGGGACAGAGGATCCAGAGGCCCAAAACATGGTGTTTGGGGATAGGTTTGGCATTGTAATTGGTTCTGTCTGTCCTTCAGGTATGAATGGGAGGAAACAAATAGGCAGAAGTGTGAAATAGCTTCTCAGTGTAGATAGAGAGGGGGTGACTCCTGCCTCCACCTGCTCACCATGCACTTGGCAGGAGCAGTGAATGCGTGTGATGCTTCAAGATCATAAAAGCCATTTAGAAGCAGCTCCCCTTTGATTGTATCAATACCAGTGCCAGGGCAGAGGGATGAGGAGGCAGCAGAGCTCTGCTTCCCCCGGGAGGACCAGATTTCCACATGCATCAATTTTCTGTAGCACTGAGCAGAAGATGATGTTGCCTCTTCAACAGGAGGTGAGAATAATTATTAACCTGGAGCAAGTGTGAGGCTGGATAACAGGCAAGAGCTGTGGGAGGCGTGTACTTGCTGTGGGAGGCTGGAGTGCCTCTCTGAGAGTAATGGCTGCTGCATTTGTAGCTATGCCCCATCTTTCTCCACATCACACAGAGGTGTGAGAAGAAAACAGAACTGCAGTCCTCCCTTTGCTCACTAAATATTCAGAGCTTTGGTAGTTGGGGATCCCTGAAAGCAAATCCAGGGTTCCAGACTTGCAATCCAGGGCTGATCTTCAGGTCTCTCCTGGCTGGAGAGTTTGGGGAGATCAGACGAGCTAAAATCTGTGAATAAGCTTCTGAAGATCTCTGTCTGCACTGCCAGGTTGCAGAAATCGAGCCCTTGTGTCCTCTCAGGTGTGTTTAAGGGCAAGGGGGGCATGTGTGTGGTGCAGAGGACTGCAGCAGCATGGCCAGGGCAGTGTCTGGGCTCATGTCTCACTGGGGACAGAAGTCTGGACCTCAGAAGTGTCTTTTGTGGTGGCCACACTGCTGAGAGGATCAGCCCTGGGGGAAGGACTGGCTCCAGGGCTGTTCCCCTCCTGCACTGTGCCCTGATCAGCTGCTGTGGCAGCAGGACATTTCCCACCCTTGCACACATGCAGCCATCACTGTCAGGGGATTTAATGATGCTCTGACTTTTTTCTCTTTGCTCCCATAGTGGGAGCTCTCACAGCCCTACACAAGGCTGTCAGCCCCCAGGTTGTTCTGACTTTCTGAACAAGGATGTGTTACCCTATTTATTCTCCAAAGGGTGATATACACTGCTGCTGGGAAGCCCAGCCAAGGACACCAATCCCATTCCCTGCTCCAGTGCAGTTGCTGCTGCTTCTGCTGCAGCCTCCAGATCCCCTCCAGCATTTGGAGTTTTGTCCCGCAGAGACAAGAACTGCCAAGCACCTCTTTGGATGCCTGTCTCCATTTGCTGCTCTTGGCAAAGGGCCTCAGACAGACGATGGATTCACTGGGATTCTGTGCTTTGGGAGTGGAGTTTGGCGTCAGTGCTGGATCATTTCTTGCTGTTGAGGTTGCCTCAGCTGGTCCCTGGAGAGCCTGGTGCCCAGCTGCCATGATTAGGATTCCCTGGGAGTGCTTTTCTGAGGGTTTTGTGATGCTGCTGTGGAAAAGGTCAAGCCCTCTCCATGCACAGCAGAGCAGCACTGTCATATCTGTGAAATGGGTGCACACACCCCTCACCAGGGCTCAGTGCAGTAGTTCAGGTCCACCTGGATACCTTTGGGTTTCCAATATTCCATTTCAAGCAGCCTTTTACTTTGAGGTCTTCTGCTGAGAAGAAAAGCTACAGTTTGGCTAAAAGGCTGATTGGGAGAAGGGCTTCAAGAAAGTTTGGTTTCTTGAGATGATGCCTCGGATGGGCCCCAGACAATCTGTCAGAAACTTTTATCCTAAATGCTTAAATCCTCTGCATTTGGTTTAACAAAGTCTCCCTCATCTGACCATTTTGGCCTAAACCCTCCTAGGTTATTTATGTTGTTGGTCTCTAATGGAAGGCATGTCTTGGAGGATGAACACTGATGTTACAAGACCACATGTAAAGTGTTGGAGGTGCTAACCTGGCTGTGCAGTCGCTGCAGCTCCTCCAAACTCTGCCTCAGTTTCCCCCGTTCTCCCTCCATTAACTCCCTCAGGGCTCGTGAATCCTCACTTGTTCTCCTGATCTGCTCCTCTAAGGTGTCGTCGTCGCTTCGCCGAGAGCTCTGAGAGCGGGAGAGAAACCTCTTGCTCAGATTCCACTTTAAAAAAGGCAATTGTATTAATCTGATACCAGTTTGGGATGAAGGTGCTGAACATGGAAGAAGAAAATGTGAATGTGACCTTGGTAGAGTTTTTTGTTCCCATATTACCTCCACAGTGGAAATGTGCTCAGACAAGGGCAGTGCTGCTACACATGATGCAAAGAGCATGCAGACCCTGGCACAAACCAGATTTACAGAGACCTACTGCCCATTTGGTAGCCCATGTGGCTACAGTCTCTGTTTGTAGAGAGACCTTTTACAGGACTCTCTACATTTTATTTAACAAATACAACTTCATCTCTATACTCAGCCTATGGGTACTTAGATAAGGAGGGTGAGTGCTTCCTCACAGCCCCCTGCAGGGGCTGTACTTGTTTCCCCATCACAGCACCCAAAAAAGTTATAATGGCAATGTAGCCAGCTTGCAGGGAATGGGAACAAGCCTGATTTGAGCCACAACAAAAAGTGAGGTGTTTTATTATAATTCTGCACTCCTGGGGATGCTGAGTGGTTCCTCCATGTCACCCCCTCCTGCCCAGCAGCCTGGGGACCACATCCTACAGACATCATCTTGTGCCAGCAAAACCCTTCACCTGCCACAAATTTGAGTTTGGCAGCTCCTGCCAAGCCATTTGTATGAATGAGAATTCACAGGGACAGAACCTCCTGACATAGGGGTTATGATGTTTTTGGGATACTGCTGCCAATAAAGCAAGGTTAGGAAAATCCCAGAGGAAATAACAGAACTGTGATGGGTAAGGCAATCTGCAATATTTCCAGGTTGAAACTCTAACTCACTGAAAGTCTCAAAGTAAGCCTACTTTTATTAATTTTCCAGAATGACTCCCAGGCCAATGACAGTTGTATGAGCTTGAAATTTTGGGTAAGTTTGAGCACTTCAGGCTGAAACCCCACGTGCCTGGCTCTTGGCTGACCATTTGAGCCACAGCAGCGAGGTTTGCTCTGTGACTGCCCATCTCTTTGAGCCACAGAGGTTTTCTGGGAGACCAGGGCCTTCAGAATCCAGTGGCACCTGTAGCAAGCTCTGGGCCAGGGGAGTGCACAGGGTAAGGCCTCTCTGTGCCACGAACTTACCGTGGAGTCTGCCCCATCCAGCACGTTCTGGATCAGTCTCTTGAGCTCACTGAGAGCTGCCCGCAGGCTCCCCGCTGGGACGTCTTTGGCTGATGAGGTTTCTGAGGACTCGTCCATGGAGGAGTCGGTGGACACGGCCGAGTCGGCGCTGTCGTTGCCCCGCAGGTGGGAGCACAGGTACCTCACCTGGCAATAGGCCTCCCAGAGCTGCAGCCTCAGCTGCAACGAGAGAGCCTGCCATTAGCCTGGGCTGTCAGGAGATCCTCCTTCCATGGTAAAGTGTGACTGCCAGCCCTCACAGGTATTTGCCATGTTGGTTTGGTCACGGATGCAGTTTACTTTCATATGGTCAAAAGGGTGTTGGTGCCAGGCCCCAATCCCAATTTTCGGGCCCTTGGTTCAGCTCCAAATCCAGATCAAATGCATTAAACTCCCTTTTGCTCTGGGACTGGTCACAGAGGCCTGTGAGCTTTCCCAGGGACTGGAGGGTAAATACCTGTTCTCGTTCTTGCTCCAGCTCCTCTGCCTCCATGCTCTGCTCTATCTCAGAGAGCAGGGATGTGCTGGTTGTGTTGAGGTTTTGGAGACTTTTCTCCTCGCTGAGCTCCTCCACCTTGCCCTGCAGCTGCCTGTAGGACAGCCTCACCTCCTGGAGTTCCAGCTGGCTTTGGTGCAGCTTGTGAAAAAAATCAAGGAAACAGAAAAATATTAATGGAGGTGATATGGACTGGATCAATCTCTTGGTTTGTGAGGGAGCTGGGAGGGAGGAATGAGTGACACAAAACAGGGTTTCCAGCCAGGAGGAAAGTACTCTTGGCTGGCATTGCTGTTTATTGGAGCTTAATAATCTCCAAGTGTTGTTAGACACTGTTTAGAATCCAGAATATCCAGAAAGATAAAAACAGCAGGTTAATGAGCACTAAAATGAAGAACATTGTGAAAAAGTTGGGACTCTGGTAAAGAAGTTTGCTGAAAACAACACAGCAGGAAGTGAATCCAAAAAGCAAGTGCTATCTACATGTTTCTTAAAAATACATACAAACATATATTGAAAAACAAAGGGAAAAATATTCAGGGCTGTTTTACAGAGCTGGGGATCCAGTGCTTGGCAACCCACAGAAGTGAAATGGAAAAACTGTGCTTTGCCCTAAGCCCCAGAGGTGCCAAGCTTGTTTTCAAACCACCTGAGCACTGGGATCTGAGAGGCCAGTGACTGTCCTCTGGAACAGCGGGGTGTAGAGAAGCCCCTTTTGAAGCAAATTCTACTATAAAAAAATTAAATAAAATGAACTGCAACCAGAGTAATCTGATTATTTTTGCCTAATTTCCCCAGCACCCTGCCCCACTTCCTTGCTCGTATCTCCCTCCTAAGCTGCTGTCAAGAAGCCTCATTGATGATCCTTTTACCTGTCTCCACAGGGAACACCCAGGACCTTGCTTGCTGCTGCTCTTGCATGAGCCATTCCATTCTTCCAGTTGTTCTGTCTCCCTATTCATGGCCAATTTTACCCCAAATCATGACTTTTACTGCATCTCCCCATCCCTTCCCTAGCTCCCTGCTGCCTCCTCACCTGCAGGTCCTTGTCATGGCTTTGTCTCTCCAGGATGAGGACTCGGTCCTGCAGCTCCTCCACGGTTCCCTGGAGCAGATCATTCTCCTCCATCATGGCACTGAGGCGATGCTCCAGCTCCCGCTTCCTGTCTGTCAGCATTTTGATCTGCAGGGCAAAGACAGGCCCTGTCAGACTGTGCAGGGACCAGAGGGGAGAGACACCACGTTCCAAAGAGAGAAATGAAACAGCAAAAAGCAGAAGGATGTACACAGGTGTTCTGTGCCTGTATGAGAGAAACTACCTCTGTGTGTGGCTTCAAGCTTAGGAAAGCTCTGACAGGAAACATCTCCTTCCCCAGGCTGCAGGAACAGCTCCAAAGGGGCTGGGTATGCACCGGCAGGTCAGGGAGCAGGTTGGAGTATTCAAAGGTACTAGTGGAGAGCAGCTCTGCCCACCCCTTGCACCTTAACATTTGAAACACTAGGAAAAACTGGTTACTTTTCCTGACTGGTCCTGATGGTGGCATTTTCTCCTGTGTGGATGCTGGGGATCACAGGGTGAGCAAGCAGCATCCAGACTGAGCCAGCAGGATCCAGGGTGAGCCTGTGGGATCCTGCTCCCTGCAGGGCTGTACCACAGCACTGCCCATAGCTGTTCTTAATTGGTTTGTGTTCATCAGGTCCTCACCAGGGAGTTTTCTGTCTTTTCACTTGTGAAGACTCCTTTCTGTGCCGTGCTTATTTTTAGCCTCCCAGTGATCGGTTGCCTTTAAAATTGGTTCATTTCTTTTAACTGTCAAGGGCAGTGATTTCAGTCGAGGGACAGTGTGCCAAACAAACCCTCCGTGACTCAGTTAGATGGGAACAGTGCAAGGGATGAATCAGCACTAGCCAAGGTCACTTCTTGTTTAACCAAGAAGAAGGAGCCTTTCCCCAGATTAGTAAACACAGGAACTCTTGGGTCTGGTATGGCAGCCATCTATCAGCCCAGTATAACCCTAAATATTCCCTTTGGCTTCCTTTCAGTTCATGGAGCATAGACAAGTTCAGAATATCCCATTGTTTTCTTGGCTTCTTTGGGACCTTCTCTCTTTGCTGCTTTCCAGGTTGCTGGAAAGATTTGGCTGCACAAAGGAGTATCAGGCAAGTACGTGGACTTGCTATTTCTGCAGAGTAAAGGCTGCTGGAGGTATTGGAAAGCTACTCTGAGGTGACTAATGGTTTGTGAGATGTCTCTGCCCACTACCATCATGATTTGCGTGGGTTGGAGAAAGAAAAATAAGAGGTTTAATGGAGAGATTGTACCAAGACTTCATATTTGGTGGGCAGTAATGAACATGCTGTAAACAACCATACAACAGAAAAAGAGTGGTTCTGCCATGAGCCCTGGACCATGGGAAGGGCACAGGGGAATGGGGTTTGGAAAGCAATGACAGGAAGGAGGTGAGGAGACAAGGTGTGGCATGCATGGTGACAGGCATGCATGGTAACAGTGATCCATGAGCAGGCAAACCCTTTCCAAGCCTCCATACTTACTTCAAGGACCTGCTGCTCCACACCAAGGGGAGGGGAAGAAAAGGCAAGGGACCAGCAAGGAGCAGGTGGGAGTGGGAGAAAAGAAATTGAGAGATTTTAGGAAAAGCTTTTCCAGCTTTTAAATAAAAGAAGTGGTTGAGTAGTAAAGCTGGACATCTACCCATCTGGTTCCTGCCTATGTGACCCCCAGTGATCCTGGCAAGGAAGGGAAAAGGAAGAACGTTGTATCATTCCTGCAAATGTACCTCGGTTAAAACAGGCAGGGGCTCCTTGCTCCTGCATGGCTCAGAGGCAGGAGAGGATTCTGCTTTCTTTGCAAACATGAGGAACAGGGGGAAAAAAACCCTTGCAGACCTTCCCACCATGCCCACCAGAGTTTAATCTGTACTGGGCAGCAGCCCTTATAGGAGCACAGCCATGGTTTGGCTCCTGGAAGATCCTTCTCATCCATTCATTTAGCAGGAATGCTGTGGCTGAGGCAGCACTGGAAGGTGCCCTGAGCCAGTCCAGCCAGAACACCACAGAACAATCCTTGCTGGGGAGTCCTTTGCCCCAGTGCTGCCATCCCGCTGTTGGCTCCACCAGCTGACTGTGTTTGCTCAGCTCAGAGCTGAGCACAAGCTCAAACAGCCCTGGCTGCTTTCTGAAGGAGGGAGGCAGGTGACTCACCTCAGCCTGGAGGCTCTCCAGCCGCACGATGTGTTGGCTGCTGGAGGAATTCTTCTCCCGAAAGTCCTCCCGGAGGGTGTGGACCTGCAGGGAGAGCTGCCGCTCCACCTCCGACGCCTGCAAGGAGACAGCAGCAGGAGTTACCCCACAGAGCCAAAGCAGCCACCTCCTCCTGCCCAGGGAGAACTGCCCAGATACAACTTCTGCACAAGCCCAGTTTCAGCAGAAACTCGGAATTCTGCACAGTTTGGGTGAGTGAAAATCTCCTCCTGGACAGACACTGGGGAGAGCTGCCATGTAAACCATGTTGATTTTTCCCTTGGGGCAGCCAAGGGGACACAGCCCCTAAGTTTTTTCCACTGTAAAAAACCACGATGACTCCTGTGTCCTACAGGAAATTCACTTTGCCTTAAAAATTGTAGCCTAGCTGGGGTTGAGGAAACAACCAGGAAACACTCCTACTAGATTTTCACTCTCTTAACCTCTGAACATCTTTGGCACAGCTCTCAAATAACAAGTACTCTTTGCCTCTGATTCCCAGCTCCTGTCAAGGCCAGATGGAGAAACATCCACTCCACATGACTGTCAGTGCAGGGTCCCTGGGTTTGTCCCTCTTTCCCACTTTGAAGGAAGGATGCCCCACTTATGCAGGGTGGTTTGAGGACAGCAGAAAGGCCATTCCTACCTGCAGGATCCAGGCTTGAGGCAGCTCTTACAAATAACAGCTTAGACATGCTAACTACTCTCCAGGCAGCTTTATGGCTGATTTTTACATCTAAACACTTGTTTAGGCTTGTAAGACAGCATAAGGTTTTTATGACGAAACTCTAATGAGACAGCACAAACGGATGGTTTTCTTTTTAATTAGCTTCCATCAGGTTCCATTACACTTAGGCTCAGACCTCCAGCTATGCCTCATGGGCTGGAATTCCCTCAACATGAGTTGATTCCCCTCAAGAGGTGGCATTGCTGTCCTGCTTGGGGTGTGTCCAGTGGCAAAAGCCATATGCTTTAGATAGGGAGGCGAGATGGGAGGGAGGGATTGCAGTCAGCAGCTGTGAGCAGGTCGGGGAGTGCATCCTTAGGCAAATGTGGATCAGGATTTTCTCTGGGTGCTCTGACAGTGCCCAAGGCAGAGCTTCACCAAAGGGTGCAATGACTCTGCTCTGGCAACTTGTGACTTGAGCAATGCGCACACAGACCAGCCTGAGCTGCCCATAAAGGCAACACTGATCCCTTTTAAAAATGGCCCCTTTTTTTGCACAGTCTGCAGCAAAATATTCCAAATCAGAAGCATGAAGTAAAAGGCTCTTCCAACTCCATCAAGTGGAAGTAACTGGTGGCCTCAACACTGTTCTCTTGAAGGGGCAGCAGCAGACAGAAGTGTGGCCACCAAATCAGGCTCTGGCCACTGGCTTCTGAAAAGAGAAATGGGTTCCAATAATAAGAAATAATATTTTCTACCAACTGTTTTTTAGTTCCCTTCTTATACTGTTTTCCCCCCTTCTTTAAAGCCCTGTATCTGAATTCTTTGCAGATTGCCTTATTTATTTAATAAAGCTTCTTTGCATGGGCAGATACACAAAATATACAGCACTATAGGATGGGGTTGGTTATTTTTCTTCCCTTAAGCAACAATAGGTTGCAAAGCATCCTGAGCAGCTATTAATTGGTGACACTAAAGGAGATGGATGGATTGTGCTTTTTTTTGAATGATTCACTTGCTTTTGTAATGACTGCTGAAACATCTTCATGCTGAAACACTCTGCAGGAGCTATCAAGGATGAAAAAGCACCAGATGAAAAGCACTGAAAGATTTTGCCTGCAAGATGCTGACCACACTCCCAAGGAGCACAAGTGGCACCAGAGGAGATGACACACCAGTATTTGATGGTTCACTGTGTAACATAATTTATATGCTTGAAGAATTCTACGTACAGAGAGTATAAATGTACAATATAGCAGTAAGGAAACAAGGGAGTATTAATGGCATTGTAAAAATCCCTGCTAAGAGAATATATAGCTGCTCTTGCTCGTTCTGCTCCCCATGCCCAGACAGGAGCAGGTGAAGGGATGAGCTGCAAGGATGATTCAGATTGTGGAAAGTCTGTTATACGAAAGGAGTCTAAAAAAAGGATGGCTTGTTTTATCTCATGCAGTGAATGCTGAGAGAGGACTCCCTATAAATACATCACGGATGAGCACACAGAAGGGAGAAACGCTATTTAAGCAGAAGCACAATTTTGGCAGAAAAGAAAGATGTGAATAAACCGGATAAGAGTATATTAAGGCTGGCAATAGGAAGATTTCTACATTTCCAAGGACCTGCTGTAGGATTCCTCTTCCTGCACCATTACAGTAGTAGAAATGGTGGCAAAAAAATTAACTTTGTAACGGAGCTGGGTCACTTTATCATGCAGCTTTTTTCAGAGGGCTGCCTATGACAGAAGGGAAATGAATTGACCTCAAAGGTCCTCTCCAGTACCAGGCTGCTTGCAGGACTGTAAGGCTTGTATTCATCAGCATTAAATCATCATCTGGAATTTATCTATGTGCTGCCAGCTCACAGGCTCACACATCTTATTCCCACAATCATAACCCACATG
Source organism: Petroica traversi (assembly GCA_025920805.1). Taxonomy (NCBI): domain Eukaryota; kingdom Metazoa; phylum Chordata; class Aves; order Passeriformes; family Petroicidae; genus Petroica; species Petroica traversi. The sequence goes on from JAHLSL010000041.1 coordinate 1,901,664, forward strand.
GAGGGGGAAAAGGACTCAGTTATTGTTAGTATACAGAGCCCTGAAGCAGACAGGACGTCACAGTGTCACCTCAGTGAACACCATTTGCATCCTACCTCATGCAGGAGAGAAAAGTAAAAATAACACTTGCTTTAGCTTCACACAGTGCAGAAAATAGTCTCTGACCAGCTGTTTAGCAGAAGTAAACAGAAATGACTGTATTTTGTGTTTCCCTCCACAGGCTCACCAGGAACAGTCTTCATCCAGTTTTTCTAGACATGAAACAAAGTCTTCTGAGCTCAGCTCTTGTCATGGAATCTTCCTTTTCATGCTACATTTGTTTCAGATGTTATTAATTCTGCTGCCAAACAACCCTTTCTAATTGATTATAAATAGAGATTTTAACATCAGCTTGCATTAATTTATGAAAGCCACCTTGACAGCGTCCAGTATTTCTCAGGCTTTGTGGGGCATATTCAGATAGTGTCTGCTTCAGTTCTCAGCACTGCTGTTTATGTGCACCTGTACATGTGAGTTTTAAACCATGAGCTCACCACTGATTACTTCTAACATGCTCTTTTTACTTAGTGGCATCAATGAAGATGTAACATTCATTTAAATTTTCTCTTTGTTGCTCAGTATTGCTTTTGTTGAGTGGAAGTGATCTTCTTCTGCCTCAGCCAACCTGTGAGGCTTTCTGTTCTCCATCGGTGCTTCCTAAACATTAAAAGCTAAATCTTCTGTGGTTATGTCAATCATTTAGCAATGCACTGATTTTGCTAGAGACAATATATGTCTGGCTTTCTTTTTTTTGCAGAAAGCCAGACATATATTGCCCAACATCACAGCTTTGCTCTGTAGTTAAAAATGAATTAATTTCCTGGGTATGGGCAAATTGGCCAACACAGCCACCAGGCAAGATTTGAAACATATCTGCAAAAGCATAGACATCAATTCACAATTAGATAGATCCAATCAACTGTGAGATTTGTTTTCTGGTCTTCAGGCAAGGTTTCAATGAGATTTGGGCAGTACAAGAAGAAAGGAAGAGCAGGAGGACATTTTGGCTTCTGCTCTAATTAAGGGCTTTTCATCACTTCAAACTTCATTAAGTTTCTCTCGTGATTAATTCCCAAGCACTAAAATACACAAAACTGTGTAGATCTTTGGCAGAAAGAGATTCTTGCCAGTTACAAGAACTCCATGAGGTTTAACATCTGGAATATATGAGCAATAAATAAATAAAACAAATATCGATAAATTGGACCACTGACATTCCTGTGAAGGGGGGATCCTTGAGAATTTAGGAATGGACTATGACAAATTAATGGCTTGTAGGTTAGTCTTATTCAAAGAAAACCTTCCTCTGGGGTAAGATTTGATAAATAAAGCTAACTGTATACAAAATACCTAGCTATAAGTCATGTCAGAAATGAAAGGAGAATGGAAAAAGTTTAATAGACTGTAGCTGGGTGAAGAAACTAATGTTTCCATATGATTTACTTCTACAAACAAGATGATTAAGATTTAACAAAGGATATTGAAGATTTTCTTGCCTAAAATAGCTAAGAAAGAGAAGTCCTAATTAGTGCTAAATTTGTAACACTCAGGAGAGCGCGATACCTCTTTTATTAATTTGCTAATAGCTGAGTTCAAGGGACTTCCCGTTCCCACTGTGGTCCCATTAACACTTCAAACCACTAATTGCTGCCTCCCCTGGCTGCAGGTTCCTGGATTCCCAGCTCTTCTCTGGAAGGAAAATATATTTGGCTACTAAAACATAACCAGAGGAGGAAACAACAACACCACAATAACAAATTGCTTTAGATTTAATTTTTTTTTAAAAAAAATTGATAGTCCAGATGCTGAGAGAAGCCTCAGAAGATTGGGATTGCTGCCCTGCCACTGCAGCCAGCAACCTGGTGCTGGGAAGGAGCCTGGATTTCTGGAATACTTGATCCATGCCAATAAATTGGCTGTTTCTCAGCCCTTGGCACATTTGGCACCATAAACCACCATCAGTACTTTGCACACCTGGATGTTGCTCAGTTTGGGAATCTTGGAGAGATTTTTAGCAAAGTTTTAAATGCAGGTCAACTTCAAATTGTTACTTGAAACATTAGCCTATCCAGGAAAGTTCTTACATAATAGAGGTGCTTGCATTCACCACCCCTTGAGGCCCTCAGCTTGTATTTGCTGATTTATGGGCCCAGAGGAATTCCCTGTGGAATTCTCTGTGGAGAAGAGCAGTGGCACCCTGGTGGGCTGGCCAGATGCCCACCCAGCTGTTCTCAGCCCCCCCCTCCTCAACAATGGGGGAGAAAATAAGATTTAAAAGCTTGTGGATTGAGACAAAGACGGGGAGATTACACACTATTAGAGGAATTTGAAGTTAAAATAGTGACCAGTAAAGTGAAAGGCAAAGCTCAGACTGGACATTGCCTGGGGCTGGATAAGCAATGGAGATTTTTGTGGTGAGGGAGAGGATGGAACTGAACTGAGGGTGGATACTGCCCACCCTGGTAGGGTTGTGATGGTGCTGCTTCCCTTGTGGTGTGGGGAGGTTTTTTTGGGGCTGATGCCATCAGTGGAGTTATGAAGGGTGTGTGGCGAGTGAATATTTGAATGATCATTATGAAATCAGCATTTTGCTGAGGCAATGGGTGGAATTTATTTGCTGCAGGTGTCCGGGCACTGCCAGGGGGGCTGAGAGACCCTCTGGGGTGAGGCTGGGGCTGCCCCAGGATGGACATGGTGAGTCTGCAGGGCAGGGCTGAGCCTGTCATTCACTGCTCTGGAAAGGACAAAACACCTTCTGCCAGTGACAGCTGAGGTAAAGAGTGTGTGAAACAGCCCCGTGGTTGAAGGAGGAGTAGGAGCAGATTTGGCTAGGCCTTCTCCAGAGACCTCTTCCCACTTCTCCCCAGTGCAGCAGAGGACACTGGAGCTGGGAAGTGCTGGTGAGAGCCAGCACTGCCCCCAGCCCTGCAAAGTGATGGAGTGGGGCTGAATCCTCCTCCTCACCTCATCCTTCACTCTGCTACTGCCAAGTGTGGGGGGTTTAAGGCTGATGAGCCTTCCCCTTGGCAGGAGACAGGCTGGCACAGGCCAGCTCCACTGGGTGGGGAGCCTACACTGACAACAGGGCAGGGGGACAAAACAGGAAACAGAAGAGTGTTATTTTTGCACAAAATGGATCTGTCAAGAAAAAAGGAAATCAAAGATCTCGATCCAAAAGATTGCCAAAGCAAGGAGACTGAGTAATGGAGGAAAGGCACTGTTATGACTCTTTTACAAGCATCAGGCTGGGGACACTTTACTGATGGGAAAAGCCTCATGGCTGCAGCATTAAACCTATTCTGAGAGGATTCTGTGAGACAAAGGGCAGCAGTGGCAGCTTATGCTAAGCTCTGCACTACTTGCACAGTTTTGACATTTTGGAAATACAAGAATATGAGCTTTTATTGCTTGCATGGAAGTGGGAGATTTCTTTTTTGTTGCAGATTTGTTCCCTTTCCATTCTGTAGGACAAGTGGGAAATGCCCAGCGTGTCCTTTAACCTCACTTGTACTATTTACCTGAGTTTTACAACAAAAAAACCCCAAGAATGTGTTTCCTCTCAACAAGCCCAACTTGTGCAGTGGGTGGCAATGGAGTAATGCAAATAGGCTCTGATGCCTCACACCTGAGAGGCAAAGAGAGAGCCCCAGAGAGCACCTGGAGCTTTGTATTCTGGAGTGGGGTGGTCTGGTACCTGCTTCTTGAGGTGGAGTTAGGAATGGAGATGTTTGGTTCCTTGGTGGAAACAGCTACAAACCCTGGCTCTTCGCAGGCTGAAGTTGGATTTCCTGGTTTTGGAAAGTGTTTGCATTATCTAACCCTGGTTGCTTCCTATATGTCTTGTGACTGGAGGACTGTATGTGTGACTAGAGATGGAGAAAAGCTACTGCTGCTTTTTTTTTTATTTTCAAGTGTCCTTGAAAAGTCCTTTCAACAAAAATCACTAAAAATTGCTGCATCACTAAGCAAAGTGTGAAAAAGTAAATGGGGTTTTCCTGGCAATGTAGCTTTTCTTTTTTTCCCTTCCTGTAAGGTTAGGTGATATATCAGACCCAGTGTGCAAGGCAAGCATCTGAATGCTTTGGGAAAGAGCTTAGGGGGATGAATGCAAAATGGTGGTCTTCATCTTGTCTTTTAGTAAGTGCTCAGATAACTGTCTGATCAAGGATAAAAACCATTAGCTTGGGCTAAATCAATCTGCAGGATTAGGAACTTCTCTTTAGAACAGAAGCAGTGGCAGTTGGATGCCATGTGGGGGTAACTCTACCTGGGTGTAACACCTCCAGGTCCGTGTTTGAATGAAACAAAGAGCTTCACAAGTGGCTGTGGGCTGGTTTAGGAGGTGCTTAAACACGAGCCTCCCTTTTTTTTGGTGGTTTATTCTTGACCTAAACATTTGGCTCTTGTGGAGAGGAAAATCGAGTGTGTGGAAAAATGAGTCAGCCAGCTTCCTGTAGGAGGGACTGCCAGAGGCACGATGCTTTGAATGCTGCAATAAATTAGCACTGGAGATAATTCAGAGGACAAAGTGTGCCTGGAGGACACGCCATGCTAAGTAGTGCACGAAGTGGCTCTTGCTCTCAGTGAGCAAATCCTGCTTTGCAGAAGAAGTGTGGGAGATGAGACAGCTCTGCACTGTGTCTGTTGTGGGGCTCTGCACAGACAGCTGAACATGGGCTTGCTGGTAGCAGTTTGGCTCCTGGATGGTGAGAGGAATAGAGTAATAACATGTAACATCAGCAGGCTCTTGTAGTTCTGTGGGGATGCTGCACATCACCTGGAGTGAAGCATTTGTTACCCATTTGCACATGGAAGCAGAAAGGCTGCAATAATGCAGTGTGGTGGAGCTGAGAGGAGCCACCACATTAATTCACTGCAGCACAGCCCTGGTGCAAGGGGGTCTGGGACCTTCAGGTTAAAAGTCTGTCATTCCCCTTGTGCCTGTGTGAGAGCACAGTGCCCAAAGTTTTGTACTGGGCTAGCAGAGGGAATGGTTCAGTCCAAAAGCTGGATGGTTCATGTTTGGCATCAGTTATGTTCTGTGGTCTGCTCCCCTAGATAACTTCTAATGCTTAATTTCCACTAATAAGTTTCTTTTTTTCCCTTGAAAAAGGCATATTTTATCTTGATAGACCATTTCGGGCAATACCTTTGATGTGAGTTTTTAATCCAGATTTGCTTGAGCTCAGTCTGACTTTGCTGCATGAACTAAAGGCTGAAAAATATTTCTCCCAGCAAGTTTCTAGCGAGTCAAAAGTGTGGGTCAGATGAGAGGATAATGAAATACAAAATGCCTGACTAGTTAGGAGATAACTGAACTGGAAACATGAACACTTAACCTGGTCATTAAAACCTTTGGAAAAATTAAGAAGATTAAAATGGTGGAGACAAAGAAATGTAACATTTTCTCCTGTTCTGAGAGGCTTTTCTGTCTTTCCACGGTAGCCTGAAGTCAGGACAGCCAATTTCCATTCTTGAATTTATTTTTTTATGAAATCCTGTTAGTCTAAGACTTTAAACCTGAAGGTGTCCAAACTCAAATGCTTGTGCCTGGAAGAAGGAGACAATAATTAAGCTTCTTACAGTCTCTTGCTCTGGCTTAAGCACTCTCTCCCCTTTATTTCAAGGCAAATTAACTGAGTTCTATTAGGGATATCTACTATATGATGGCAGACTAGCAGCTCTGTCTGCTCTTGAAATCTTCATTGTATACACCCTGTTCAGCTCACAAAATACTATTTTAGGATTTACTAGTAGTAAGATACAAGCCAAAAGTTTTCCAGTGTGTGTAGACTTGATGCTCAAACCTGCAGGCACAAACCTATCTGACTGCATGAAAATAGCAGTGTCCATTCCCATATATGTGAAATGAGTGAGTGCTAAAAGAGATGGGACAAAATTCAAAGAGTTGGTTTAAAATATATTAAGTTCTCCCAGGAAGCCTTCAGACAGGAAGAGAGAAAACCTTTTCTCAAGTTTATATTTAAATTTTATGGTAGATTGACCTGGAGATCTTTTATTAGCTTTTAAATCCCTGCAAAGTTTGATACCAAGAAACTTCTATCAGGCTGTTTCTTAAAAAGAATGTCCATGCGTATTTGCTCATTTCCTTTAAAACTTGATAAATTTATTTCAAAAGTGAGAGGAAGAAGAGTTAAGAAGAGGTGTTTTGGAGCTTGGCTTGCCTAAAGCAAGATGTGAAAATGTTTTGTGTAGAAGGCTGATTTCTCATAGACAATACAGTAGAACTTGTGGCTGCTTTCTGTGGAAAAATAAGGAAACCCAAACCCTACAGTGAATACTGGCCAGGATGAAAGCTACAACTTCAAACTATTCCATTAAAATTTCCTCTTCATTAAACATTTTAACTACTGATAAGTGCAACAGGGTCATAAATGGAAAGTGAATGCCATAAAAATGAGCAAGTCTATCACAAAGTTTTGGATGAAACCCAAACCATGAAACTCATATGGCAGCATGTCACATTCCAAGCCTTATATAAAAAGGTACAAATCTATGTTCTTAAAGGATTATTCTGGATCTGTTAAGTAACGTTTTACTTGAAAATATTTCTTGGTCAGCTTGTATTTGATCTGTCCTTCTAAACACAAAAGAACTGTGCTGAATACCTGCAGACAAAAAGCTTCTAGAGAGATACTGCTTAACTTAGCAGTGCTTCTTCCTGTTCTTTGGCAGCCTCCAGCTATATCTGAATTGTTCTCCCTCTTGGCAGCATGAAAAGATCTGTTTAGAGCATAAGGTCTTTGGAGCAGACTTTTGAGCACAAGGCAGACCTTGCTCTTGGTGATTGCTGACAAAAGATAATTACAATGTGTTAGTAATAACATCTGAGCACTTTGATCTGCTGAAGCTGAATCTATACTTTGTGCATTAACGTGGGTAATAAGTACAGGAACTCTGTCTCCTTTCAGCCCAGCTTTGCCCTGTTTCCACCCAGGCTGTGGATGCAGGTGCAGCAGATGCTGGAACAGCATATTTACCTTCTGTGCAGTACACAGATGTAAACACTGAGGGGATTAGGTCTTTAATTCCCAGATCCTCAGGGAATGGTTTGCCTTCAGAACAGTCTGCACCTCCACAGCTGTATGTAGGGGCAAATATGCAAGAGTAATTTCTAGTGTGAGCCAGAGCCTAAATTCACAGTAAGTATATTCAAAGCTGAAGATAAATTTTTCAAACAACACATGTAATCCAGCTTTTTGGAAGTTTCTGAGTACTTCTGCAAGTGGCCAGATCTTATGCATGTGCCAGCCTGGCAGGTGAGATGCTCCCCTGGAGAGACTGCATGGCTGTAGCTGTGGCCAGTCTGGATGAGGGAAGGGTCTGGAAATATGGATCTCTCCTTGCAGCTTTGTCCTCCCACAATCTTGCTTTTAAAAAGCTCTTGCATTAATTTTATTTAAATAACAGCTTTTGGCAAACTCACGGGCATTTTGGTACTTTAAGTCCTACAAAAAGCTATGCTTGGAAATAAAAAATAAAGCAAGTAGATGTGGAGAGGAAACGTAGCTGAAAAACGAGGTGGGTGCAGCACATGCCGTGGGATGGCGTATAAAATATACTATACTCTGCCAAATCATACACATGCAGGGGAATCATTATCAGGGACTGGAAAGAGCCCCTCTGTATGAGTTTCAGGCTTTAGTATATCTGAATATCACTAAAGGTAATTATGGACGGTCCTGTATGGGGGAAGATGCCTCAGTCACAAACACTTCATGTATTCAGCTATTCTTCCAATGGAAAAGAGGTGCAGTGTTATCCGAGGAAGAAAAACCTGCTGTAGCAACATCCCAGCAGCTGTGTTAGAGTAACTGCCTGGGAGAGAGTCCACTGTAAGTGTTACTAAAACTGTGCTTGGCTGTGGGCAGCCAGCTTGGCACAAACATGTTAGGCTTAGACTTGCACCTGCAGCCAAGGTTTTGCAAATCCAGGTCAGGTGTCATTTGACTGAAAGCCCTTTCCCCCACTGTCTAAGATGCTGCTTAGAGGGATAAGAGTCACTCAGGCTGTGTTTTTTTGGCACAGAGGCTGTTCCTTTCTGACAGCTGACTCCACACAGACACAGCCAGCTCTCAGCAAGCCTGGGCTGAGCTGGAGCAGGTGCCAGGCAGGTCTGGGACTGACCCACAGCCCTGGGGTGGGGCTGCCTGCAAACCAGCACCTGTAATCACTGCACAAGGTCTGAGACTGGGAAACACTGCAGAAACAGAATTAGAAGCCTGTCCTGTGTCTGATGCTCAGAAAAGATCTTTTCTCAGGTGGCTGAAGGTTTCACAGCTGAGGCTTTGGCTGGTAAGAAATATGCTTCCCTCCTTCACCAAAGTTTCCCATTTCACCTTCAGTGATTTGTCTGGGAGGAGCAGAGTTTGTAAAGATCTACAGCTGCCCTTTAGGGAAAATATTGTTGCTTTTGGCTCCGGTGCTTTTAAGCAGAAGTCAGTACCAATGACATGTACCCTGTGCCTTTTGGCCCTACCCAGGGAACAGGAGAACAGCTGTAAAGTGCAACAAGAAACACACAACAAAAGTGGTGTGGCAGTGGCTCTCCTACAGCTTCAAACACTCCCTGACAAGCTGCTGGTGGGAATGTGCTTCATTTTCAAAGCCCTTTTTGAGCATGCTCAAACTTTTACCTGTGGCAACCTTCATTGCTTTCCAGGTATGTTCTTCTATCACTTTACCTTCAGCAGCGAGGGCTGCCTTGCCTAACTGTGTGTGAATTCTCCTGCACTCGATCATGGGCTGATCTACTCCATTTCTTCTGCTGTTGCAGTAGGATTTTAAACTGGGGTCTTCCCTAGCTTTGCTGCACATAAATGATTAACTTTCTTTTCCTCTTGCTGCCTGAAATCAAGAGTAATGTGACCAGTGACAGAGGAGACTGTGGTATTCAGCTCTCAGGAGTTTTTATTGCTCCTGCTGCTGTAGCTGAATTTCTCTGTGTGCACAAGCCAGTGTTAGCAGCACTAAATCTCCTGAGCGCCTGCTGTGTGCTGGAGTGTCTAAAATGGTGCTGATTAGAGCTTCTGCCAGTACACAGACATGTGAGTGAGTTAGGAGGGCTTTCATCCTATCTGTGCTAAAAATCACCTGCCTTAAGCCACTGATCACTTTTCCCCCTCCTTGCAAGTTTTGCATGCAGTGAGGTGTGTGCAGATGGCTGGGGAGCAAACAGGTCCATACAAGCATGCAAAAAAATCAGGCTGCATCACTGCTAACCAGCTTGTGCCAGGACTTGGGTTTTCTTCTGCCTGCCACTGCCCTGCCCACACTGGCTTCCCCATCACCCCTTGGCTTGGCTGTTTGGTGACCTACCTCCTGGAAAGTTTTTTCCCCTCCTCTCTCAGCACTCTCTAGCTGATTAGTCTAAGAGATATCAGCCATGGCACATTGTGTAATTCATTTTTAGACACAGTGCTGTGCCAGAGATTTTGTTTGCTTAATTACAGAAGTACTGTTATTTCTGCTGTAGTATGTTTGGATTTGGTTTTGTTCCTGAGGCTGGTGCTGATTTCAGCCTCCTTTCCTTGGCTCTGCTTAAATGTATTTTTTGTTGTTCTGTCGAATTTGAGCAGACATCCACAGCCTGGAAAGTTATAAGAAACTGAGTGGACTGAAGAAAGAACAAGTAGTTTAACCACGTCACTACTGCAGCACAGGAAGGTTTTTATCATTTAGATCTTCAGCTCTTAACACTTATGTAATGCAGGGCTGCTCAGCTCCATGCACTGGCACTCTCTTTATCTCTTGTGTAGAGATAGGTCTCATGTCAGTGCCACACATGGCAAAAGTTGGCTTTAGGTGCCCAGGATGAGACAACCAACTTCTTCCTCAGCAGACCCACTCTCATATGGAGGAGAGACAAGCTTCATGCAAGTGGAGCATGTGTTGAAGCTCCCTGACTTGATGCTTTGGTCATGTCTGCCTGAGAAGGGGGGCATGAGGGTGCAACCCAGAGCTGCTGGCCCAGAGGCAGAAAGTCTCAGTATAACCCATGTCAGACGTGTGCACACACCAAGTGATGACCTGAATGCTGGATAGTTTTCAGAAATTAATAGGTTAAAGTGTAGCATAAGTTTGTTAAGCTCTTGCAGGGATTTGGAATTTCCCAGTGTGATTCCCCACTGACAACAAGGGATGAAGAAGATAAAGATCTTAGAGCCAAGTTTTTAACACAAGCCTTCTCTCAAGTACTGATTCAAAATACAGCTTTACGTGTCAAGCCGTGAAGCACCAAGTATATCCATGTCTCAAACTTATTTATTTGGAGGATGAGATAAATACTACCACTTAAAAAGCTCTCTATTGATTTTCATCCTTACTCCAGTTTGTTGGAAGGGCCTAGGATTTAATATTGTTTATGGCAACAATTAAACATTACCAGGAAAGGAGTGCTGTGGCCAGGTCCCTTCAGAGTGGGAATTTACACGAGGGTTATAAGGCTCATTGGGGCTAATCCCTGCTAGCATTATACATCATCTGACAGTTGCCAAGGAGACAAGGATAATCTGAGTGAAACAAGATATGTGAGAAGGGTATTTATGGACATTTGCCTAACGATGCTGGTGGAATGCACCACAAAGTGATTATTTGAGTGCCTTTGAAGTACTACCTCTCCTGTGATGAATATGGAGGACTGATACAAATGCAAAAGAATGTCCCTGTGAAATTAAAACAGCAGCAGCTTCGCCTTGGTTTTTCCTTTTATCCTGTGGTGGCCTCATCCAGTGCTGTGGGGAGGGGCAAACAAGGCTTTTGCAGTGCTGTGGGTTCCCTGTCCAGCCACCTGCACTCTGTGGCACCAGCAGAGCATACACAAGGATAACAGTGTAAAGAAGCCATTTCAGTCTGTGGTGCTGGCAGAGGCTTCATGAAAACTGCCCACTCCACGTGCTTGAAACACTCGCAGGTGCCTTGTGCAAAGGTCTTGGATGCCAAGTGGTGTGAGGGGAAGGAAGAGTGGAGGTGGTGGGGTACAGGAACTCACAGGTATGGAGGTGTGTGGGCTTTGTCAGTGGCTTTACAGCCAGCTCATTCCTCCATCCCTGTCCCCAGGGTGAGCCCACAGACCCCTGGCTCATTCACTGAGCTATGGGCAGGGTTAGCCCCATGGCCTACTTGGTATGTGGGTCTAGAGAGGCATTTTGGTCCATTATGCCACTTTTTCCTGACCTGGGGTGTTTTATAGCTCTGCTTAGGGAGATCAAAAGAAGCCAGAGAGTTAATACCTTCATTTGAACAAGTTCATGCTTGGAAAGGCTTCTGCACTGTCGGCTTCACACAGCAAAATATTTTCTTGGCAGGGTGTTCCCTGGCCATAAAAAGGGTCAGAGATTGTTGGAGGAGGCCCAGGTCTGGGACCAGGAGCACTGAAGTTGTGTGATCTGGAGCTGTCCCACACTGGGTAAATCTTCCCTTCCTGTGCTGAGGTGAGGCAGTGATGAGCAATAAGGAGAAAGCTGCCTGTCTCCTTCCCTCTCCCCCCCGTTTGACCTTCTTAGTCTCTGGTACTGTCTCTTGATGGAGGATTAAGAAGGATGTGAAGGCAGAAGGAATTTCCCAAGTTTTGAAAGCCTGCTGCAAATAAGTCCTTTGAAAGGAGGGAGATGCTGAGAGCCAGCCTGCAGCTGATGGGCTGTGTCTCGTGATGCCAGAGTTAATCTGGGTAAGCAGAGATTAACTGAGCTGCTGGATTGGATAATGCCTGGACTGGTTCATTGCAGCTTCTGCTGATAAAGCAGCCCAAGCCTAGGAGACCCCTCCTTGTCTGCAGCTCTGCAGAGTGAGGGCCTGTGCCCATGGCAGCAGTGCCTCAGGCACAGGAAGGCCCCAGGAAGAGGTGGCATTAATGAAATTATCAATTTCATAAGCATTTGACTGGACCTCTTAAAGCTTTAAATATTTATTAGTTAGACTTCTCTAAGAGTCTGGTCTCTTGTGCTAAGGTGGAGAGGGAAATAAAGGCTAAGCAGCACAACATTTAGGGAGAATTTGTGCACAACATCCAGTAAAGCCTAGGGAAATAAATCTCTCTGGAATAGAGGCAAACCTACAGGAACAATTTGAGCTGGCAAATCCCTGTGCAACTTCATAGTCGATCAATAGATGTTATTTAGACAAATATCACACTATTACATTCTACCAAAAATCTCTTGAACAAACATGGTCATTCCAGGCTTTCTCATTTGGGTTCTTCTAAACATAAATCTGTTGAAAAGTATGACTCCCACAAAACCTGAGTCTATTAAAGCATTTTGAATAATGCCCTGTTTACATTTGTTTTCACCCTTTTGTTACTTTATGTCCATGTGGAGGGAAAATACCAGTCAGTTCCAAAGCCTTTGGGATCACCCATTACTTGTGAATATTCCCTCAGGCTTCTCTACCTCATTCTTTATTATTCATAAATAGCAAGAATACATGACCTGATGTTAGTCAAACTCTTGCCTGCATAAAAGGGAAACCTCAGAAGGTCTCTCTCAGGCTTAACTTTGCCTAGTTCTTCTTGTATCAGAGCAAAAACTGGCCAGCCCTCCCTGACTGGTGGCTATTTAGCCACTTCCCAAAAGTTTCCTTTGATGGAGACCTTGTAGAATCTCTGGGCCATCTCCTCTACTCAGCCAAACTTACAGCTGGTTTTTTTTAGTATCAATCTAATTCTCATCCTGCAATTTATACACACTGCCCTTTATGAAAGGGACATGGAGAGTAAAGCTTATACTTGGTCAAGGAGTAATTTACCCTGTCATGCTGCCGGTGTGGGACACAGATCACTAAATTCCTATTCCACACCTTAAAAAAAGCAAAAAGCCACACCCCAGTTCATCCCCGTTCTGTAAGATCAAGAGAAAAGCTCAGACTTCTGTGTACTCTGAGATTTTTCATTCACTTGAGTCTTGTTTATTGGTTTACACTGACAATTGCTGCCTAGTCTGTCAGCGCCTCAATTTTCTGGTGTTCCAATAAAATCTGTGCCAATCACCTGTTAACCAAGTAAAGAAACAATAGAGACCTCTTTAAGTACTTCTCCAATAGGTGCCCTTCTCTTGAAATTTGTGGGTGTTTTTGTCTTGAAACGCTTCACTTGCAAAAGCAATTGGGACTATGGATCTCTTCTATAGGTACAAACCCCTCCCTCCAGCAAGTCTTAAGGTTAGTACCTGTCTAACAATCGTGGTGTGAGTGACAGATCTGCTGATGTACACCTGAATTCCAGAAGACTTCAATTTTCCTGGATCTGAGCTTGTAGACAGCCAAACACAATGGTGCTTTGTTCAACAAGTAACCAGGAACAGCTCAGATTAAATAGTTGCCAAATGGAACAGCTTTCTAAGAGCACCCCTGTCACAAAACTGTGCCAAGTCTGGAAGTGGATTCAGGAACAGACTTTAAAGGATGTAGAGAACAAAGCAATCACAAGGTTAAATTTTGTTATCTTGGTGCACTGAAGTGCAAAGGAACTGAGGGATTCCATTTAAAGGGCAAATCCAATGAACTGGATGCTTCAGTTACCCAAACATCCACAGATCTTCTAAGTGTTCTGTGAGAGCTCTACATCTATGACACATCTGCATTACTGTGCTCATCTTGGTAGAGTCATAACCCAGCTGAAACTATCCAAGCAGTTCTTCCTTTTAAAAATGTTCTTTCCATGCTTCAACATTAGAACCTTCCAGGGAAAAACAGGTAGGAGAGGAGAATTGTGCCCAACATTTCTGACCTCAGCAGTCCCCCCTCAAACACTGACAGGGATCCCATCCACAATGGAAATCTGTTGCAGGTCTTGGCATCTACAGAACTGAGGCTCTCCAGAAGGATAACTACAGAGATTGATAGGCTAACCTGTATCTTCTCCAAATTAAATGCTCTCTTGGGCTGCTTATGAGCAGCCTTTTACTCCAGTTGCTCTGACATGCAGCTCCCTTGACTTATGTCCTCATCTGGCAGTTGCTTCCTGCTGTACCCTTGCCTCTGGATGCTGTTGTGTCCCTATCTGAGGGAGCATTTCCCATCCCTGTGGTGGTGCTGCCAAGCATGAGCCAGCTCTGTATTGCATTGTGGCCACCAGAAGTCAACAAGAGTGTCTTGCTGATCTTGTGTCTGCGCTCAAAATAAACTGGGTTCTGCTAAATGCCATTCTAAACAAAATGTTGGTTAAGCTCTAGGCTGTTTTGCAAGAGGCCTCTGATTTCACGGGTGATCAGAGCACCCAATACAGCTGACAAAAGCCCCTCAGTGTAGAAGAAACTTTCCTCTTGAGCTATTGTCTACTAAATTGCGTTTAGAAAAAGCAAGGCTGCTTGAAAAAACAAAGAATTTAAAGACTTTCATTATAAGGTGTGCAAACTTTATAGCCCAGAATGGGTCTTTAAAGATCAAATGCTTCTAATTGTTTTTTTTCCTATGTAGCTATTAGCAAAGCTTTCAATCATGTTTGTCTCTGGTTCTAGCTAGTAATGCAGTGGCTGGATACAAACACCTTCTGTGTCCTACTTTCTAGAATCTCCTGAAGGAAGTGTTTACAGCAAGTGTGAATAAGCAGAAATATTCTGAAAAAATTTCTTCTGTCCATGTGTTCCTACCTCTGAGCTACCACATAATAAAACAATTCCAGTAAACATCAACCTGGACTGAAACAGAATTGCCACTTGAAATTTTTAGTGCAGTGCAAGAGGGGAGGAAAGGGCTCATTCAGAATTTTATCTCCTTACTCCAGGACAAGATCATCTTCAGTTTTATGTTGGATTCTGGCTTTCAGATGTTCACGGATTAGTGGTGCTGCTGTCTCAAGACAGAAGCCTTGCATGAACTTTTGAAATCTCTTCTAGGACCACTTGCTGGAGCAGAAAGCTGGGCTATGAGCTGGGCTCAGCTGAAGGGCAGGGAAGAACAGGGGATGGCTGACTACCAGGGCCTTACACCTACGTGTATTTGTCCTAGAGAGAGCTCTGGGCTCTCATTCCTGCAGATGTGCTGCCCAGGGGAAGGGGTGATGTGGTTCTGTGATGATGGGGCAGCCTGTGCTGCTCCATCCAGGCACCACGAGCCTCTGAGGATGTGAGATGAGCCGTGCACAGCCTGGAGGCTCAGTGACTCGGGCAGACAATCATTTCTCTGGACTCCCAGGAGATGCCCTGTGCCAAGCCCTGGCGGGGACACCCTGCGTGGCCTCACTGACCTGCTCACAAGGGGCTCTTTCACCCAGGATAGAAAATGTTTACCCGTCCCCCAGCAGGCTTGGGAGCTCACTGTGAGTGGTACAGACAACAGGCTGCCTTGGGCTGGGACAGCTCCAGCGCGATTTTTGGGGGGAAATGGCCGCGAGCAGAGGAGGGAGGGAAGGTGGGGAAGGGCCCGCGGGGATGCCGAGGCGACACAGGAACACGTCCTGGCAGCGAGCCGAGCCCACGGGGGTGGCAGACGGGCCGCGGCCACCGCCCGCCTCGGACGTCACAAGTGCGTCTCCCTGCGTGTCCCTGACTGTCGTGGCGTTACAAGCAGAGAAATCACACCCGGTTGCCACAGCAACATCACCAGCTGGGACATGCCGTGCTGTCATCCAGCAAGCAGCGAGAGGTCTCCGGGGATGGAAGGGATGCTCTGCTGCCCCAGAGGAGGATGAGGGTCCCACCCACCCCTGGGACCCAGGGGTGCCATCCTTTTGCCCAGGAGCAACGATTTGTGTAGTTCCACTGCCTTAACAACAACATTTTTTAAAAACCTTAATAGTAGTTTAATCTTTTCCTAGGGAGGGCTTTGCCATTCATTAGCCCCTGTTTTATTCCATGCACAGCTTTCATAGAAGCATGAAATGTTAAGGGATTGGAATGGACCTTACAGATCATCTAGTCCCAACTCCCTCTCCCACAGGCAGGGAATCCTCCCACTAGACCTGGCTGTTCCAAGCCCCGTCCAACCTGGTTTTAAACATTGCCTGGGCAACCTGCTGCAGTGTCTCAGCACCCTCATAGGGTAGAATTTCTTTCTAATACTTAATCTAAATTTCCCTTCTTTTAATTTGTCCCCATTCCCTCTTGTCCTATCACTACAGCCCATTCTCTTTCTGCCCATTCCCCAAGTGCTCATCAACACTTAAACTAAAGGACTCAAGGGTAAAAATCTTTCACAAAATGAGTGTGTAAAAAATCCTTGGGCAAATTCTGTAGGGGTGCCTCCCCCTTATGTTTGCTGAAATTACTTCTTTGGCAGTTCCTGTATTTATTCCTTGGTGTCTGGATGGCCTTGTTCCTCTTTGATCCCAAAGTCCTATGTGTCCTAAAATGGGGTTAACGGGTGCTGCAGGCTTGGACTGGCTCTCAGCAGAGGGTTGAGCCTTTCTCCTTGATCTCCCAGAGGGATGGTGGCTAAGTGCCATTCAGCAGTGACCTCAAGGTGTTCCTTCATTACCTTCTAGGGCACTGAATCATTTCATTGAAGGACTCTGCAGGCAAGAACACACAGCTGCAGTCACGTCCTATATTTACAGCTTTAGCATGGAAAGCCTCAGAACTCCAGGCCTGATGTGGCATGAAGCTGAATTATTAACAAGTGCTCTCTGCTAGAGGAGAAGCAACTGGAGAGAAGGAGCCTTTCTCATTAGTATTCCCTGGGTGATCAGGGATCTGGCTGTGTGGTGTGAGGATCTGCTGATGCTCCCGAGGGGTGGGGAGCTGGGGAATGAGGTTACTGGGAGCTTTGGTGGAATCAGTGTTTGGCTCTGTCTGGTGCTGGTGTCTCTTTCCTGTCACCTCAGCCTGTGTGACAAGGGTGAGCCTTCTGTCAGGCACAAAACGGTGCTCAAGGGCTGTCTGCCTTCCCCCAAGGAATGAGCAGCCCCACCAAAGCTGCCATGACAAGCAGGTACTTCAGCCCCTTCAACAAGAAGCAATGCTGTCTTTTCTCCTCCAGTCTCCTCTTCCATTGAATGTAGACTGCTCAGTGGTGATGCAGGTGAAGATTTGCTATGCAGGACCCCTTGCTTGAGGAGTTCAGGGTAGAGTTCCTTACAATAAGCCACTCAATAGTTCCAGTAAACACTTGGAAGAGGAAAAACTGGGGAGTTTTTATGAAAAATAATTCAGTGTAGTGGCTGATATGCACCTTGAAATGTACGGATAGTCACAGCAACTCTTCTTTAGCCTAGGTCCACTCAGGATCTTTGGTTAAAAACAAACCCCCTGAAGCAGGACTTAAATTCAGCCTGACTTGCCTCTGAGCTAAGGATGGAGCTCCCAATAGACCCACAGGGCTAATGGAGACAATAAACAAGAAACATAAGGAGG
The DNA here is from genome assembly GCA_025920805.1 of Petroica traversi. NCBI lineage: Eukaryota > Metazoa > Chordata > Aves > Passeriformes > Petroicidae > Petroica > Petroica traversi. Next base: position 1,919,009 of record JAHLSL010000041.1, read on the forward strand.
CTTGCATTAGGCACCTGCATAGATCAGAAATTAAATATACGATTCATAATGTAATTGCTACAAATCTATGGCATGGCAAAAGCAGTGCATCTTGCCCAGCACACTTCTTCCAGTAACTTTCTTTTTCAGTGAATAATCTGAATTTCTCAAAACAAATATTGTTCCTATGCTGAGAGACCCAGCAAACAACCATTCAGAAAAATCTCTTAATATAAATAACTGACAACAGACCTGCCGCTCTTGTGTGTTCTTGCCCATAAAAGGATATATTTAAAATACAAGTAATTTGGAAAGGAGAATACAGTATGGTCAGCTTGCTCCTAAATAAAAACCTGTTTCTTTCAAATCAAAGCCAGGCAGTGCCTGCCAGTTCTCTACCATGTTGCATGTTAGAGCACGAAGTAAGAAACTTCAATTGAAATATCACTGAAAGGAGGGTTTTGTGGTTAGTAAATAATACCTCCTTTGGAGAATTGTGGGCTGGCTGCTCCTGTTCTTGCTACAGCAGAGGGATTGACTGAAATACCTCATTCTTTGTGGCAGCATGCTGGCTCTAGATGCTGAGTGAATCTAAGGAGTTGGTGATTGAGGGCCCCTCTGAGGGATGCCACAGCAGCCCAGCACTCCTCTCTGAACACAAGGAGCTGTTTCAGCAGTGCAAGATGACACTTTTCCCCTGCCCCGGGAAACAGATTTGCATTGCAAAAACTACCTGAGCCTGACATTGTGAAATCGCTCCCCTGTGCTCCATGTATCATAAAAGAAGCCCATCTGAACTGGAAAGGATGAGCCTTGCCCAAGCTACATGCAGCAAACAGCTCCAGGAGCCAGAGCTGGGGAGCAGGAAATGTGTGGGAAAGCCATCTGGTGAAGGCACTCAAACAGCGTGAAAGGCTTTTTTCATTCACTTCCTGACAAAGTAGTAATATGTTGCCTCATTATAGGAAGATGACTGCTTATTATTATTTGCATTAGTAACTCCTAGAAGCTCAGAGGTGGGGGCAGGACTCTTGCTGTGTTACCTGCTGTGGGCACATGTAAGAGGAGACCTTTCCCTACACACACTCCTCCATAAAAGGACAGAAAGCATAGGATTGTAGTTTTTGTGGTATTTTTCTTTTTTCTTTTTCTTTTTTTATCCTAGTGGGGAACTGAAACAGATGGGAGAGACTGACGGAGCTGGAAACAGAACATGTAATAATTCTCAAGCCTCAGTTCTCAGTAGAACTGTTCTTTGACTCCTATATTTTAGTTCTGAGCAGCTCTGGTGAGTGGTTTCTACACTGGCACACTCATGAGGAGCTCTACAGTTCTCCTTGGTAAACTTGGCATTCACCTTGGTGTGGACACACTGCTGAGAGCTCCTGCACCCTTTGCTGTACTGAGGCAGGGGGAGGGAAATCAAAGCAATGTGCAGAAGGGATTTTAATCATCATGTAGCAAATTAAAAAATACTGTGGAGGTCTTAAACTTGCTCTTTGGCATTTCAGTCACGTCTTTCACTGTGTGCTCCCAGTCCAGCCAACCAAATTTTCCCCATGGTTTAATGCTGTTCTAACCTCAGGCAGTAACTTTGTTCTGCTAAAAGCAGAGAACCAAAGGCTGTATTTCAAGAGGAGGCAAAGTCCCTTATAGCCTACTTACTATTATTAGATATTCAAAGTTCTCCTATATCACCACCTCATTGGAAGACCTCAAACCATTTTAAGGACCTTATTTTAGCCTCTTGGCGACAGAGGCAAGAGGCTAATTTTTAGATACCAGAACAGACTTAAAATTCCTATCTTTGAGTTTTCCTTATCAGTCTTTTCTAGAACTGATAATAGATTTTTTTCAGTCCCATGCATTAATTGCAAGACAGAGTTTTCCAGGTCCCCTTGCTGTCCTTGTGTGGGTGTGTGTGCTTGGTTGGGTGGCATTTGTGCCAGCTTTAGACAAAGTGAGCGTGCACTTGTGTTGGCTTTTCATCTCTGGGGAAGGTAGGGTTAAAAAAATGTCCTAAAGCCTAATTAGCTGGTGAAAGTATGGCAGCAGCAGCAGGCAGGAGGAGGGGCAAGATGAAGGAAATGGTGGCTGCTGCCCTGCTTTGAGGTAAAAGAGGCTGAAGCCCAGGGAATCCAGAAGAAACAAGCAGGGCCATGTGGGCTGGCAGCTCTTGAGGCTGTCATTCCACACACAGAGCCTGGTGCCAAGGGGATACCTTCTCCAGGAGAGAGATGATCAAGTGTTGTTAAATGAGGCCACGAGGTGTTAATTGCTAAAAACTGTAGAGATTCAAATTTAAGGAGCCAGTACCTACTAATGTAGAATGACTCTACCAGACAGAAGCCTATCTTTCTGTCCTGTGAGTGAAGCAGGATATAGAGTGCTGGATAGGGCAGACTTGAGGCTCTGAATGAGGCTTTCATCACCTTATCCAAGACCCTCTGCTCCCAAATAAACCACAGTGACACAAAAGGCAGGTGCAAAATGCAGAACCAGGAACACAATGAGGGTACCAGCAACATCTTAAAGGCCACAGAGGCTGTAACAGCAGCTCTTTGTAGGACCCTTCCTCTCCCAGTGCTCAGTTCATGACCCCAGGCAAGACTCCAGCATGTGGCAGTATGGCTGTGGGCAAGCACAGCTCTATTTGTCCTTTTTATTAATTGTAAGTCTAAGTGGTAACAGGAGCCAGAACTACATGGGTGCAGGGTTTAAGCAGTGCCACTGCCTAAGGGATTATATGTATAACCTCTTCAGAATAACAGACCAGACACGTGAGTGCAAATGCACTACGGAGCAGCAAATTTAGAATATTTAGCAGTCAGGAATCAAGTGCTAATATAATGCTGGGATTTTAAAAAGCCTCAGCTAAAGCCCTGAGAATGTCAATAGATTGCTCCCCACTCTCTTTCAATTTGTCCAGGTTTTCCTGACTGTGGGTAGACTGTTTACACACTTGCTATATCCATTGTTGTATTTGAGTTACTGGCAAGTTTTGGCCAGATGACAAACTCAATGAACACTGAATCATGCCTCGGCAAACATAAGCTCTGTCTCTATCAGAGCTTATCTGCATTGGAATAGGGCTGGGCTGGAATGGGAAGGGCAGCACCAATACTCAGCTTTTTTGAATGTGGCAGTTCTGAAGTGGGTCAGTGAAAACCATTTCTGGCACTAACAGGGAGTTAAGGGAAGTTGGCAGACCTAACTTGGTGGCTCCTCTGACAAGGCTTTGTGGAGTGGCTCTCTGAGCATCTGGCTGTGAGAGACTCCAGTAGCACAAGTGTCATGTGAGGATAATCCCTTGTGGTTTAAAACCCAAAACAAGCTGCCTGGTTTGCCTCTCCTGCCTTCTAGTCTGTTCTTCCAGTTTATGCTTATGCTGGGACCACAGCAAATTTTACATTCCCCAGCCAGTGACAGAAATCCTACATAAACAGAAAATTAATGAAAGTCACCAGATCTGATGGGAGTCAAGTTCTTAGCCCTAGATAAGAAACCTGACACAACACAGGGTTTGTGCAATCTCGGGTGGAAACTCTCATCCATGGTGTATGTGGAATCTGCTCTGTCCAGAGAAAAGGTGAAAGATCTGTAGCTCACTTGGGACACATTGCTTTAAAAACACGGATAAACTTTGCAACATTCCTGACCTAAGGGAGATTACGTCCTCTTGGCTTGTTTGTTTTGTTTTTTTTGGTTTTTTTAAAGCCAGTTAAACTAACTGGACTAAGTGACTTTTAAAATCTTTGACAAGAAAATCTACCACAGAATGAGGAATGATTTCCTCAAGTAATCAGTACAGAGTGTCATGCTCAAGACTTGCTCTTCTCACCTCCAGAGGCACAGGACAACTGCATACACAGCTGAAGTGAAGAGCTGTACATTTGGCCCTCTTCAGTGTCTTCTGGTCCTAGTGTTGTGGTTGAGGTGTCCACCTTCCCACAGGCAAAATCCCCATGTCAGCCCCAGAGACTCAGCTCTGACAGAACCTAGTCTGAGAGGTGTTCTTACAGCATGAGATGGGCCTCTTCAGCATGCATCTGTGTGTGTGTTTTTGTTCTACGCTATTTTGGGAATAAACAACTGATAACAAGCAAATGCTTTAATCTGCTGGAGTAACTGTGTTCTCAAGCATTAAAAGTATGGTTTGTACTAACTGTCCAGTGGGGAGGAAAAAAATCAAGGCTCTTAATTCCATACGACAGGTTAGCTTCTGGGGGAAGGAGGCAGAAACTGTTAAGTCTTTTGCTGTCGGAAAGAAACTCATGCTGCAAGTATTCAGTCAATTAGGCTGATTTGTAGCAGCCTCACTATAAATCCTCTTTCATTCAGAGGCAAGTAAAGCTCTTTGATGAAACATGGCATTCCAGGGAATTTCAGTAGGTTCTCACACATCTAACCAAGGCAAAGTTATCTGTAGTGACACACCATCTGAGAATGACATGGTATGTTCAATTCTACAACATTACAGCCAATGTATCTCAAAAGAGGGAGGCCTGCAAAAAGCCTTTCACCCCACTGTTGCAGATTAGCCTCCTTCTTGCATGCTACATTTGTTCAGCCTATTAGTAAATTAGAAACAGATTTTCTAAATCAGTTCTATGTACAAAAACAGTCAAGAGAGACAATTGTGCAGTAAACAACCACTCAACCCAGAAACACAACTGTTTTGCCAAAGAAATGCATCACTCCTTAGAGGTGTAAAATCAGTTTAAAGGCAGCATATCTTATCAAAGCACCTGTGTAACATGATCAGAGGCAGAACCATTTGTTTCCCTGGAAGTGGGAGCTCTCCCACTGCCCCAGAGGAGGATGACAGCAGAGCTGTGACCCTGTCCCATGCCCAGCTGTGCCACCCAGCTGACTCACCCTGCTGAGCTGGTCCAGGAGTCTTTGGTTCTGCTCGGAGAGTTCCTGGACAGCGCGCGTCTTCTCGCGGTCGGCTTCGCGCAGGTGCACCTGCTGCTTCTCCAGCTCGTCCTGCAGCTGCTTCACGTCGCTCTCCAGTTCAGACACCCTTCCTTCCCACTCTCCCTCCTTGTTCTCAAACCGCCGCCGCAGTTCGTGTTTCTCTTGTTCCAGGTGCTAAATGATGGGGGACAAGAGGTTAGGAAGGGAGGGGAAAAAGGTGAATGCTTCCTTTTCCTTGTCTGTGCTAGAGTTAACACCTTGTGCAGGCAAGAGAATGATGCTAGAGCGTGACAATGCCATGGAAATGGCAATTCCACATCAGGGCAGGTCACTGGCACCAAAGCCATTTTCCATTTCCAGCAATTGGCCTGTCCTTGGCCACTGGAGTTCAGCACATTGAATTTTTACTGAAATAACTGCCAAAGGAGTAAAGTAGGCTGCATGTCAATAGGCGGAATATGTAGGTCAGACAGAGCAATTGATTTAGCAGAGCCCAGCTTAACTCAAAAGCACTATTTCAGTGGTCAGTGGCATAATTCTTTTAAAATTGTCTTTTTAGTCAAAATACACAAACTGTACCCTTAATGTTGATGAGGAATGTAGATGAGGCATCCTTGTTGTCATATGGGTCTCATGAACAACAGTTGAATCATCTATCCATTTGCTCCTTCTATTCCTGACCTAATTAGTTGTCTGAGAGTTTGATAGTGCACAGTAACTCCATTGTTTGATGCAGTTCGCTCTGGAATGGCAATGGATGCAATGAACTGGTTGCTATAGACATTATGTACGTGCATGTTCTGGGTTCAGGTTTCTTAGATACCACTCTCACTTCTGGAGTCTCTGCTCTGCTTTGGATTGGCCAGAAAATGAGGGACAGCACAAATCTGGTGAAACCTGTGCATGTTTTACAGGCTGAGTTAAATGAGGGCTTGACTGAAACAGAGCTGCAAATCAGGTCAAAGCAGATTTATGTTGTGCCCATTTGAAAGCATCCCTGCTCCAAAACTCTGAGCTTGAATTTCCCCTGGTGACTGAAGCCACACATTTACTTTCAGAACAGTCACAGATTGGGGACATGGGCATGTCCCAAGATTAGCAGGAAAACCTGAAAAGTGGGAGTCCTCTCCTTGTTGGTTGTCCTCTGAACCCCAGAATAATCTCCTGCTACTCTCTATCAGATTCCCCAGTCTTTTAGGAATATGTCTTAGAAAAGAACAGAAACCCACTGGGCCAAACACTGGTAGCACTTGGCTGTTTCTCCCAGGTGAATTGTTCCCTGGTGAACAATTCCCATGGCACTTCTGATAGGAGGGAAAAATAAACCTGCTAGGCGGAAAAGAAAATTGCAGTGCATTTATGTGAAGTGGCTTTTTATTGCTTGTTAGAAACACAGGCTGTGAGGGGGCTGTTCCCCTGGGTGCCTTTTGCTGATGACACACAGCCTCCCTGGCAGGGTCCCTGTCACCTTCCCGAGCAGGTCTGAATGTCAAAACCCTCCAGTTTTTCTCCAGTCCTCTGGCCTGTGTATTGCTAATCTTCCACTTTTTTTTTTTTTTTTTGCTAGCAGATGCCATGTTTTCTCTTTCTTCACCTGATCCCCAAATCCTTTCTTATGCTCCTTCCAGCTTAGTGTAGCAGCATGTTGCTTGGGACCTTGCAAATCTTTCTGCAAATTCCAGACTTTCATGGAAAGCTCTTAAATATGAGGGAAAGTTGATTAAAAACAGTGGCCCATACAGGGGATTTCCCCATGTTTCAGACACTAAAAGAGTGAGCATCCTTGCAAGTGAGAGCTAAGCAGTAATATAAATATTTTAATGCAAGGGGTAAGCATGAGATCCCAGCACCTGGCCCAAGATAATCATTGCAATGAAATCTTGTTTGTAGTCCAAGCGTGGCTGGAGCAGCCACAATTTCACTTTCAGTAGCACACTGAAAATTCTGTCTTTTTTAGCTCGGCCTCTTTCACTGCTAGGCAACGTTTAGAAAGATCCAGGGCCTTCTCTAAATGGAAAGTGGAACTTCAGCCTGCTGAGAAGCAGCACTGCAGCTGAAGTGCCCCAGACACCCAAATGTGATTTAGAAGCCACTGATAAGCTTTGTCAATCATTTAAAAAGCACTTTAGTCCTTCGCTGCCAAAGAAAATCTCCACTACACGCAGCCCCAATAAATGGCCATCACAAAGGCTGGAGTTAGAGGGAGGTGAAGAATATCAAGTTTATTCTGTTGTGACAGAGAAACCTGAACAGAGCAGTGGGGCACAGAGAGGCTGTTGCAGAGAGGAGGATAACCCAGATGAGATGTGTTGACTCCTGCTTCTGCCAGCAGCCATCTCCCCTGGCCTGCCCTCACCTCAGCACCTGCAGGGCTGCAGATCTGGAGAGGGGATTTCTGCACGTAGTGCTGATAGGGCAAACTGCTGTCCTAGTAGGGGAGTTTCTTTTTTCCTCAGTGTCTCCATTCACCAGCTGCTCATTGATTTTCCCACAGAACTGCTTTCTAGAAGATGTTTTCTTCTGAAAACAGCTTCTCTTCAACTTAACTGAGTTGGGCTGGTCCTCATCTGAGGAGATGAAAGCAAGGGGGAGTTTCCCAGCTGATAAAGAGGGTTCATACCGTAAAACGCTTGGACACAGCAGGCTCCTCTGTGTCAGGGGAACAGCAGTATTAACTGTTTTAATCCCTTACAGAGGATAAAACTGTCTTGGATCACATATCAGAATTTATTGCAGAACTTCAATTTCATGATTAGAAATGAATTTAAATTCAGACTGTGAAATGAAAGGTTTGCCAGAGTAGGTGTATGGCAGGAATGCTGTACCTCAGCAATGAACCCACAAAACTAGAACATATTTAATCTTAAGGCAAGCAGCAGACCAGTACCTTGGATGTTGTGAAATGGAGAGGCTCCACTGAGCTCTTGTAACCAATTCTGAACTGTGAACTGAGAGAAAATATCTCCTTCTAAGTGCTACTTAAACATCATTACATCAGGTTGTCACCAAGGATCTCATCTGAAATTTGCTTCTTGTCACCGTCAGGAAGTTCTCAGCATAGGGAAGGAGGGACCAGCTGTGGGTCCTTTCTCTTTGCTCCTCTGAAATCGAAAAGCTTATTGTGAAATTTTATTCCCTTCACTGGCAACAGGAGGAGGCCAAGATTTAATCTGCAGAGGCTGGGATTATCAAGCTTGTGTTTTAGAAGATTAATGTTGAAATTTGATTTTTTGTGTGAAGCGGCACTTGGGTTAAATTTGCCAAACCCAGCGGAAAAAAATTGACCCTTAAGTAGATAACACTAACTCCAATCAGATGGGCAGCCTGGAAAATAGCAATCTGTTATTCCACTGGGAAATTAGGGTGGTAGTAATGGGATGAAAATACGTAAACAGTTGGTTGTGTTTACAGTCTCTTCATTTACCTTCTTAATGGGCCTGTGAGAGCAGAGATAAACATTTGTGGAATGTTATTTAAAGTACTATAAAGTCATAGTTTTTCCCCTCTCCTTTTCACCTCTACATTTTGCAGTAAGTGGTATTTGAGGCTCCTGAACTCCCTAATAGGCAGCTCAGTGGGTACCTAAACTTGTGTGGTTTTCCTT
>JAHLSL010000041.1:1927911-1946167 GCA_025920805.1 Petroica traversi
GGCCGCAGCTGCCGCGGGCAGGTCTCGCCCCTTCTGCCGCAGGCCCACGGCAAAAATCCCCCCAAAACATCGGGGAAGCCCAAGGTGGGAGATTTGCACCCCCGAGGGGCACGGTGCGATCTCCCCGCTCGCCGCCCGCTCCGCCAGAGCTCTAGGGGGGCTCTTTTGGTTGCCAGAGCAGCTCTCGGGATCTTTGTGCTCGGTTGTTCACCCCGGAGAGCTGACTACAGCTTCCAACAGCCACCGGGGCTTGCTTTCAATTTCAGATTGTTTGGGCTGTTCTCGGGTAACATTTGTCCTAAAGGTACCCTCATCGGTGAACCTTGGGAGTTGTAGTCAGTTCAGCTCCCAGCACTATTCCCTCTATTAGGGGCAGGAGTGGTTGGGGTTTCAGTTTTGGTTTTGTTGATTTTCTATCTCCTTAGATCCTATCACAGGAGGGAGGCTGAGGCAGAATGCAACAGCATAAACCTGTATATTGTCACATTTGCTAAGACCCCAATCCTTCAATTTCTGATTATACTTTAATTTCAAGCACCTTAATAGTGATTGAACAAAAACATTTTAAAGGAAACTTGTGCTTTTGATTCGTAGATTCTGCCAAAAGGAATGATGAGTTTTACGGCTTTTTTCTTTGTACACTGCTTTCTTGGGGTTTGCTCTCCTTCCTTCTATGGAAGGTTCACTTAGACCATGCTCATCTGTATGCAACAGCCCCAACACATCAGTTCAAGGATGTTTGTGGCTGGGACAGTTGGTGACTGATGCAGTTTTCAAGCAGGGCTGGCTCCTGCCTCGTGTCAGACCCAGGGCCCTGGAGAGCTGCTGATTATTTGTAACTGTTAGAACATAAATTGTAGGAATGCAAACTTCCCTCTGGCCATCTGCCACTGGGACTTGGCCTTTGGTGGGGATACACCCCAACCACCCAGCTTGGGGGACCTGTAGATCCTCGGCCTTTTTGCTGGCAGCATCACTTAACAGCAGTGATGCTTTTGTAATGTGAGCACCTACTCTCCAAGGACCAGGCAGAGTCTGGTGCCTCGTGCTGCCAGCACCTGTTCCACCACAGTAACTGTTGGTCCTTATGACTATTGTGATTTCTTTTGCGCTGGTGACCCAGAGGTGACACCTCCTTTATCTCACAGCAATTCCCCCAGGCACTGATTTTTCCAGTCCTTTTGTCCTTGCAGTTCCAGCGAGGGTTATGCTGCTGGAAAGAGGGATTGACCATAAGGTGAGGTGCTTTGGACAGTATTGGCCCTTTTAAAAGAACCCCTGTCCTGATGGGAGCTGTGATTGCACAGATTTGATCATCACTATTTAAACACAGGAGGGCGTTTAATATTTAAACTGATTGTGAGCACCTTCTGCTGGAAGTGTCTACTACAGCAAACCAAGCCTCCTGGTGTGATTAATGAAATCCATTGTGGCATTAATTTTCATCTCTAATGCTTCCTTCAGTGTATAAAACAAAAAGAGATTATTCTGAGATGGTTTTAATCTCCAAAACAAAGCCTAAAACAAACCCCATTGCTGCAGCTGTTAGGATAGGGATGAAGAAAAGCTATTGCTTGGATGGAGAGAAAAAAAAGCACATATAAATCAGTGAAATGTATTGTAGATAGGCCTCCATCTTAGTCAGGCTCTATACAAGCTTAATGTTCTTTTGGGGACTATTGACTACAAAACATAACTGTGTTATCTGGAGTAACCCTGGATTAAAGCTTTGTTTATAGCACATTATTGACTTTCACTTAAAAAAATAAAATTAAAAATCCATTGTCCTGTGAATTTAATTATTGATTTGGCTTTTTAGAAATACGTTATGTTACTGCTTTTAAAACTCCTTTGTATGCTACTTTATTATTATTTTATTTTATGTATGTCATCCCAATCAAATACCTATGAAAAGAATAGGTATTACCTATTAAGGATACCTATTAATAATACCTATTACTAATATAATAATGCAGTTTCTTTACAATGAAATGGTTGCATTATCTATTAGGATCCTAAAATGATTTCGGCTGAGAGCTGGGAGAGTTGCTGCCCATAAGTGGACACCCAGCTCCCATTTCTGCTCCTCCTGCCCTGTTTCAGCTTGGCTATGTCCTTTGGAGAACCTCAGCCCAGAAAACAGAAGAATGAGTTATTGGAAATAAGTCAAACATGAGGTTGTTTTGTTTTAATTGCACTGCTGAAGCCTGATGTGAGACTTCACTCCTCAAATCCTGAGCACTGCAATAGTGAATAGTTCTTGTGGAGATTTAGATCAGGCATTTCAAGAGCTAATGCTCTTGCAACAGGATTCCTGTTCCTGTGTGTACAGAATAAATGATCTTTCAGCCTGGAAATCACTCCAGGGATGGCCCTTTCAGAAAATGCAAAAAGGCCAGACAGACACACGCACACAGAGATGCTAGTGATGCCATCACAGAGCACAGAAATGTCACCTTGACCAGGACATATGAAGGCCTTCTTTGTGATATCAGCAAACAAGGGAGAAAATAAAGCATAGGGATAAGATAGTGGTGTAAGAGTCTATGTAAGAGGATCAATCATCCTTTCCTTGCTCAGATCAAAACCTTGCAGGTCTGTATAAAAAAGAAAGTATAAGAAAAAAATCTATCCTTAGGGGCAAAAGGACGGCACTGATCTTGCCTCTAAGTAATTTTCCCTTCTTGCTTTTCCCCATCCCACGAGTACTGAGTCCAGTAAATAAGCCATGGAGAGGGTTGGAGAACTTGACTCAAGGAGCCATCCAGGGCAACCTGCCAGTGCAAATTCACTCTGCTAAACAGGTTCCTAAAGGAGCAAGATACTGAAACAGGCAATCCAGCTTAAGCTGTGGATACAGCAATGGGCATTGTCCTTCCCAGAGGGTCAAGGAGAGGTGATCTCTAAGCTGTGCAGGCTCTTCAAGCTCAGTGTCAAGTATATTGTTAAATCTGATGCCCTGAAATCTGTATTCTGCCTTGCAGGGATTTCACTGGTTGGTCTGTTCACAAAGGAAGTGTGGCAGAGGGTCTGGACCTTTGGTGGTTACACCAACAAATGCTGAAGCATTTGTAGGACTGTATGAGTTGAGCAGGACAAAGCATTTTTCACACATCAGAAAAGCTGCAAATCCAATAAATGTCCAAGTGCTTCAATCAATACCTTTACCTCAGCTGTGAGGGCAGCACAGATAACAGGCACTGCAAGGGATCATCCTTTTTTTGTTTAGAGTAAGGGGAGAAAAAGATGTGTTGTGGGAAAGCCACAGCCAGACCTGTAAAAGTAGGTTATTGCCCTGTGCTTTTAAAGCCGAGTGTGGTGAGAAAGGAATTCCCATCAACATCCTTAATCTTCCTGCCAGTGGGCTGACAGACTCCCAAGGGAGGCAGCCCAAGCTATCAGGTTTCTTTTGCCATTCTCTCTTTCTCTCTCCCTCCCTGCCCCACTCCCTCTTTTTTGAATGATTAATCGCTTTATTTTTCTCTCTGTTTTCCTGCACTTTATTTCTGACAAATGTTTTACTTTTTCTGGTTGTTTGTGTGCCTCTGTGCCGAGGTGTTTCAGCCACCTCTGCTGCAAGAGGTGCAGGCATCCTCAGAGAGTTTGCAGTTACCCTAATGAATAATTAAAGGACATATGTGTCTTGCTTGCAAAACAGGCAGAACTGCAAAGCCAGAGATAAGACTCATGTGTGACCTTTCTTTCTCTTTGCTTCTGTAATGTCCAAAGCTATCCAGTATGTGTGTGCCCAGATTTTCCCTGATGCTGAGCAGAGAAAATCCAGGATGGGAAGGTGTATTTGCAGAACTTGGTAAGGCTGAAAAAACCAGAGATTTCTCATTAAACAAGAGGGAAAGAAAGCTGTCATGAGTGTTAGCCAAGCAAGATGTAGTAAAATAAAAGAACATCCAGATTTTTCTCAAGGCTCAATATCTCCACAGAATTTCTGGTAAGTTTGTTGTTTCCCAGGGTTATCAATATCATGTCAGGTAGAGCAGAAAGACCACTCATCCGCTAAGGTGACTCATGGCATTGAAGTCAGAGGAAACATCCCTTGATTGCTAAGGGGGTAAAGCATGGCCTGGATGACTCAGGAGTGCCCAGGGACAGAGCCAACACCATGCTGTGCTCACCTGCCTGTGGGTAAGGAACAAGGGGTGCAAAGGGAAAATAATAAGGAATTATCTTGTAATATGGCACATAGGAGTCAGAGATGTAACTATTTTGTACTCAAGGTTTTAGTCTCTGTGAGTTGTGAAGTTTGGAAGCATTCTGTAACAGTCTCTTCAAGACCAAGCTGACAGTGCCGGCAACAAGCAGAACTACTCTGATCTGGAGGGGTTGCATGGCCAGTGTTTCAGGCCAGCTTGATCTGTTTGGGGTACCCCACCAACAATTTAATTTAGGTTCACGCCTGGCTCTGACCTGGCACACAGGCTGCTTTGCACCTGAGGCTCCCTCCTTCTTGACTTACCATCCTCCAGGGAGACTGGACACAGGACCCAAACTGGCTCATTGTTAGTGGGAAGATCTTCCAACACTTTTGCCAAGAGGGCTCTTCACACACCCTTGTGCCAGCTGCTGGGATTACAATGTGTGCCTTGGGCAGTGTGTGACAGACTGCTGGAGCTACTCAGAGCTGCTGGAGAAGCTGCAGAGAAACAAAATATGACTCAGGGACACACTGAGCACAACAGGGTGCAGAACAGAGCTGGGCTGGGAGTGTGCAGGGTGGGCACTGCACACTCATATGAGAGGTGTTGGGTCTGAATGCTCCCACACAAACCCAGCCGTGGGCTGGCTGCTTCTGCAGCTCACAGCAGGAGTAAAGATGTAATGATTCCATGGGGAGATGTACGTCTACATCTAGACTGGTGCTGTGGTTTTTTAATGAAGTAGGTCTTTTCAGCAGTGGGTGTGAGTTACTCCCTCTTGAATCTAACCACATGACAATGTTTGCCAAGCTTTTGTGGAACAAACACTCCTATTAAGAATTAAAAGTAGCTTGTGCCCTTGCTCATAAGAAGGCACAAACTAAGAGTGCTGCTCTTGCTTGTATTTCTTTACAGCAAACCCTTAGGTCCTAAAATTACCTGTCATGGTGTGGGCCATGGAGTTCTGCAACCATTAAATGATTGGACATGACTTAGTGCTCTGTTGTAGGGAAAAATATTTGTTCACTATGATCCCGCTCTTCTTCTTAGGAATATGCTGTGATTTGTAATGACTTGTTTTAGGAATGCTGGTCTTTGATCTGGCATTATTGGATTGTAATTGACCATGTTGACACAAAGCAATGTGGAGTTTAATGCAGCCTCTTTCACTCACTGTTGTGGTCAATTATTTCATGATAATGGCAACTCTGCCAGGTATTTTTGCTTCACAGAGCAATTTTGTTGTTATGGAAACTGGTATTCTGTAAATTATTTGAAGAGAGGCCTGATTCACTTCCTGGGAACAAGACATTTAAAAGTAAAAAGTACAGGATAACAGGGTTTTTTATTACCTGTACATTTATTTGTCCTTAGGGCTGGTAACTCCTTGGTGCAAATACCAGCACCTTTGTGTCCCTGAAGGATCTGCTCTGTTTTCACATCATTGGGAGCCAGACAGTCCTGCCCAGGGGGAGGCATCCTGGGTATGTGCAGCACAGAAGCTTTCAGAAGGAGCTTTTGCAGCACCCATTACCTATGAGAGTAATCCCCTTTCATGCTCTGAGCTGTTTTCTCAGCACTTTCCAAGAGCACGAACTACGATAAACATGTGGGTGGAAAACCATTGAACAGAAGTAATTAAGTTGCTCCTGGTGAGCTAAAGCTCATTCTACATGGATGACGGACCCTGCATTAGCTCGAGGTAGTCAGTGCTGTTCCCCAGCAACTTTCTCCCCTTTCACACTTTTCCAACTGTGATTTCTTCTGGTTCTTTTTAGCAGTTGAGTTAGTAAAAAGAACACTGTCACCATTTACATGTTCATCTCGCAGGACAGGGGACACACTGTCTCCCTGGGCCCCAGGAGTGCTCTGCACTGTCAGGAGCAATAACCTCTCCTCTTCTTGGCCCTGGAGGCACCTGGAAATCTGTCTTTGCTGTGTCAGCCAGGCCGTGGGGAGACCTGCAAGTACTAGGGAACGAGTTTCCAGATGATGTTTCCCTGAGTAGTGGGGTTTAATTTGGGAGGCAGTAATCAACCTTGCTATAAAAATAGCCAAGTCTTAATTTCCCCAGAAAAATGAAAATCCTGTGTCTTCTCAATCTAGTTGCTGGTTTCTAAATCCCCTTCAGTTTTGTCAGCACCCTTCTGTTTAACAGAATGGCGAGTTGCCAGACTGGTGTATCATCTCCCTGGGGTCTGTTGCCCACATAGCAGGTATTCAAATTCAAAATAGCAGTCTTTGTAAGAGTGCAGGACAGTTTCTGCTGGCAGGAAAAGATTTGGGTTTCTTACAAATGTGGTGACATATTGCTGTATGAGAACAATTCACAATGAAATGAAACTTGCTATGAGTGATTTCCATTTGAAGCTCATATTATGTATAGGAGTTTTCAAGAGAAAAAGAATTGCCAAATAATAGCTAAGACATACTGTTGAATTATGGGTATTGCTTTCTGTTGTTTAATTACCTGCAGACTGCACTTTCCTGCTGCAAAGGCAACGGCAGAACAGTTTTCATCTGGCAAAAGTATTTCCATAGGATTAAAAAGTAAATTATTTTCCATCATTTATACAGCTCAGAAAACCAATATATCTTTTTCCCCCCATTTAGGGACTTGAATTACAAACAAAAGCAGGATGTTGAAAGCTTCTTTGTTTTCTTGTTTTATTGCAAGCATAAGAACTCCTCTATACAGCACTGTGCAAAAATCCCTGGATGTTGCATATGGCATCTGCTTTTGGAGAGGAAGCAATACCAGATATTTCCCAAAACTACACACCACCCCTCCCTGCACTGTCTGCTTTCCAAGGAGTCCACAGCCCTTCACAGAAACTATAATGAGGCAACTCTTGGGGTGACATTGTCCTGTAATCCCTATTCCCCTTTCACAGAGGGATGAGGAGAAGCCAAGGCAGTAACTTGCCAATGATCTCCAATGCCAAGGCATGCAAATCTCATGATCAAGTTGTGACCTACAGTCTTAACCCTTAGATCACAGTTTCTCTTCAAGAGCCAAGTCACAAAAGGAAAACAAAAGAGTTCCTGTCAATACCTCTTTGCAATGACTACACTGCTTTGGTTTTTGAGTCAGAGTCCCAAGGATCAAGGAAGGAGCTGCTGTAACACAGCTGAAGTTACAGATACTTAATAGTGATGGTATAAAAGAGCTGAATAAAACAAGAGCAAGAGAGAAAGTTGAAGCTCCAGAGGGCTTGAGATCAAAACGTAAGGTACATGTAAAACATGAAAGAGATTGGTCTTAAATGCTAGAAAGGACCAATGGAGAGAATGAATCCGTATTACAGTAATTTTACTGGTCAGATTTTAAATTGCGAGATAAATTGTTCTTGTAATTTTAAAAAGTATTTCTTTATTCCTGCTGGGAGGACCTAGTTGACATCAGTTGTAAATGTGTTAGGACAGAAAAATCAAAGTGTTTAACTGCTGCAAGGCACTCTCATCATATTATAATGCCTTTTGAAGCAGTAATTCAATGATTGATCAGAGGAGATCTAATTAACTGACTACATTATATGAAAAAAAACAACCATGGAGAAAGCTGTGATACTCTGGGTATCACATTCATCAGAATCTTTGCTCTGCTGCATGGGTGGGTGTTCTAAGGAAAAGCCAAACCTTCATTCAATAGATCACCTAAAAATAAACCTTAAGATTAAAAGTTTCCTTTCTCTTTCTGTGCTGTTTTCCCATATTAATGCTTTGCATACTTCTAGACATTTCAGGCAGTGCATAGACCATATTTGTCACTAAAATATTCAGCATTAAGCTAACTGCTTAAATCTAATATCCACCCACACATTATCTAAATGGGGGTGAAATTTAGGTATGAACATTACCTTAATAAAGTGCCTTCTATTCTTGCTTCCCATTTCTGCATTTTGCTGTACAGCATTCCATGCCTGCAGGGGCTGGGTGAGCTCAGTCACATCGGGGATGACATTTATGAACATTTAGTGCAGCCTCAGTGTGAGTTCACAGCCAACTTCTCCCATGGGGTGTGTGAAGGCAGCTATGTGACAAAAAAGGGAGCCAAATACTCTTCACTGGGATCAATGAATGTGTTGACATGCTGTTGTAGAAAGATATAAAGACTGGGTACATATTTTGCTTACTCAATGGCCTTTCATCCTGGATGCAGAGACTGATAAAACTCCACAGCAATCCAGACTCTGGGTTTGGCTGAATGCCTTCTGGTCTGTGATTCTCCTCTCTCTTGGAGATCAGGTTATTTTATAAAGCTTCCACACCTTTGCCTGCCTAGAATGACATGAAATCAGCCTTGTTGAGAGGAAGGGAAGATTCATCAAAAACCATATTTTGTACATGATTTCAGTGCTGTGGGTTAGCTTGCCACTTATTTGGGTGTCTGGTTTCTTTCAGCAACACTTTGCTATTAAAAGTAAATCTTAGTTAAATAAACATGTTTTGCCTATTCTAGTAATCCTCTTTTAGGTCAGTTTCAGCTGTAGCCTTATGTGAAGAATTTAATTAATTTTTATTTTCCCTCACTGTTTTCATATAAAGACATCACATAGAAAGATGAATATTCCTTCCCAAAATTTACACTTAAATGAAGAAATTTCAATGAAGGCCAAAAATGAAGGCAGCAGCTCCCTTCCAAACATTCCATTATTGAATATCCTTGCAGAAGAGCCTGTATGGCTTCCTATTCCACAGCCTGGCTCATAATCCTTGCTACTCCTGGGTCACTTCTGTGCTATTCAGAATAAAATACACACTGTGTCAGTTTTACTCCAATTATTTAACTCCAAAGGAGTAACCTATATATAACTAGCTGAAATATTTATGTGTTTGCCCTTCAAGTGTTTTTGTTTGTTGAGAGTTTCAGAACTTACTCAGTGGGAAAAAGGAGATGCTTGCACATAACATGAAATGTCTGCAGAGCTCAGGAAATATTGTCTCACTTTTCAGAGCACACCAACATCCCTGTCCAGTGCAGGACCCTCCTGGGAACTTGCTGCAGGCATGAAAGGTGAAAGCTTACTGTGGTTTTTAGTGTGTCTGCACATGCGTCACCCTTGGTTGCTTCCCTTTCTCTCCTGATGACTTGTCAGCTCAGTAAGGTGTAGCATAAATAACCTGAGGGGCTATAGCCACCAGAAATTGGAAAATCATTCAGCAGCACAGCCTAAGAGCCACCCCCAGCTCTTAGGGGATGGGGGAAAGGCCTGTGGGGCAGGGAGGTGATTTATGGGAATCGTCTCTCAACTGCTACAGAATTAGCACCTAGAGTTGAAAAAAGAATCTGGAATAAAGAAATCTACCTCTATGGAAAAGTGCCTCACTCTGCACTTCAAATGTTTTGTTTTGAAAGCTGTAGTTGTATATATAGAAATTAAAATGGGGTTCCCCTGGGCCAACCTTTTGTGTCTAGTATTCTAACAGGCTTCTACTGAACTTTGTCTGGCTTTCTGCTGCCATTATTTGTGTCTATCAGTTGTTAGTCTGTTGAACCCTTCCTTTATCTCAATTCTTTGAAGAATAAGAGTAGTTTAGTAGTAGGAGAATGCTGCCTAGGCTGGTGATTGTGTTTATAAAACAGAAACATTATGTTCCTCTTTATTTACAGTCATTGTAAATGGAAAATGCATCTATTGTTTGTGTTGCTCTGAAATTATGTTTCACTCTTTCAGACACCTGAGGACCCATTACCACCACCTGAATTTTCCTGTTTGTCTGTGAGGGAAAATGCCCTTTATTGTCCTATCTCAGAAACACCGTCTCATCAATTGGGAACCGGTTTAGAATTCTTTTAATTCAGCAGATCATTAGAATATATATTACACTTCCAGGGAAAATTAAACCACGTGGAAGCAATAAAAGACTGGCAGTTATGTCTGATCAACAGTAATAGTCCAGCATCTTGGGAGAAAAGAATGTATTTTAATTCAGAAGCCTATCAGATTTAACAAAGCTGAATTTCGTATTTTTAGCCCATTACAAAAATATCAGTATTTGGAAATGGGTTTTGCATTGTTGTTTGTGTGCTTTGTTGTTGTATTTTTGTGGTTGTTGTTTGTTTTGTTTGTATTTTTTTGGTGGGGATAAGGGGGAAGGGTGAAAAGACCGACAGCTGCCAGGACTTGCAGCACATTCTGATTCTTTATTTTGTTTGACCTGATTTAACAAGCTTCCTCTGTTGAAATATCATCGTCTATGTCGGGAATTATGTCAGGAAGCACAATATGTGCAGTGTGGGTGAGTGAGCTTGCAAAAACTGTCAATGAAGATCAATTACAGGAATCTCTGAATTACACATTAGATAAGAAGCAGATGACTTCTTTTCCCTTGCAACTGCGCTGTTAACTATTTTTGTCTAAATTAAAATACAGCCAGAGAGGCAGTGAAAATCTGTCACGGAGCGTCACAAGCTGCCCAGGCTTATTGATCATTTTCTTCTTTACGACTGAGGTCCTGTAGAGCCGCGCTTTTGGCACGGAGCTCTGTGCAGATGAAGCCAGAGAGCAGCAATCCACTAACAACCCACGATTTATATGCAGCTTGGGCAGAAATGGCCCTTTACAAATGGCTTGGTAGGGATGAAAAGAAAAATGCTATTAAGGAGTTGCCATTTTCTGATGTGTTGGTACTGCTGAATGATGCAGTGGGGTTGTGTGTCCTCTCATACCCCAGCTGGGCAGGCAATGCCAGGGGGAGACAGGCTTGTCCCTACACCTTCATTGTTCATAAATACCTTGGATCAGCCTGTTCATTGGATATTTCTGAATGTGGAATAGCTTTTTTTGTCCCAAGGGGCTACATAGAAGGGGGGAAGACTTTTGCAGACTCTACACAGCTGTTGAACACCATTGCCAGCATTGCCTGGATCTGCCTCTGGCTCAGTTTGGAGTTGAATTCCAGAAAACAAATAGGATTTAAAGAACCCTTTTCAAGAGAGAAGTAGCAATTCTTATTCACAGGAACTAGAAGATACATCGTCTTTTGAGGCTGGGATACTGAAAGGCATCAGAATGAAAGCCAGGGGAACACAGAGAGGACAGAGGTGCAACAAACTATGCAGTCTGTGAGCAAATCACTTTTATTCCAGCATCTTGTATTCTAAATAATCTTTACTTTGTTGTATCTGTTCATGGTGGAAGAGGTTGATGCAGAACACAAACTCTTCCATTGATTTAAACGCTGTCTTCTGGAGGATTTTAAGTGGTAACTGGTGTTCTGCTTTAGAAAGGTTAGCAATTACTTAAGATAGAGGTTTTTTTAATTTGTGTTGTTTTTCGTCATTTTGAGGTTGGCTATTAGGCTTTTTTGGAGAACTCTTTGATATGAAAAGCTGACTACTTTCTGCTTCGTTCTTAAAAGGTTTAAGATGTTGAGTGGCCAACAAGTCTGCACCTCTCCCCTCATTTCCAAGGGACTAATTGCTATTAATTGTTCTCATCCACTGGCACAATTCATTAATGCTGCATCTGATCGATTTCAAATTTCAGAGAAGCAATGCACAAGATCTGTTGCTCTGAGGAAAACTGGAGAGCTAAGTGGTAGGAGGAGCAGAAAGAAGAAAATATTCTACCCTAGTACTTAGGTAATTAATTCAATTATAGAGGAATTTGAAACAGCAGCATAAACCCACCTTTTATTAAAAAGTTATTTTTAAAACAAAAGTTGACCTGCAGTACTTTAATAACACGGGGGAAAATAGCCTAGAGCCATTTTTTATTCAGGAAATGTTTATTCCATAGAAACTCTTTCATGTGGAGTTTCCATTCCTCTTTCAAGACTTGTATTTTTGTATCCAGCCTTTGGCTAAAAATGGCTAAATGCAATTCCTTGGCAGACCATGAACATTGCACCATTGCAACAACTTCCCACCTTCCCAACTTTTTTTTTTTGAGGAAGAATATACTGTGTTTGCAGCCTTTTCTTTCCAGGTAGTAAAGGAAATTTAAAAGTGTGAGAAAACAATGTAAGCCAGGCCAATCACCGTAAGAAATGGTGAAGAGCACTCCAAAAAAAGCAATTTGACCATGCAATGCCCCCCAAAGCAGCCAGAAATTGCCACTCACTTCCTTTATGAACCTTAAATTACTTCACTGTTTGTCAGTGTTATTTCTTAATCATCATTCATCACAATTTTTAACATGGAAAAGCTGTTTAAAAATGAGAAACCCACAATAGTCACTGTAAAACATTTCTTGGCCTCCAAGCAAACATTATAGAACTAATTCTAGAAGAATTAAATAAAGTAACACGTAGGCTGTCATTGCTGAGTTCTTGGGGACAGGAATGAACACACCCACTCAGAGAAAGAACATCTAAAATCCATAAGGTACCAAAATCGTGATTCCAGATTAAAAAATAGGCAGGCAATCAAATCTAAATTTCTTTTAGTCTTACCTGGGAGAGTCCTTTGACATTAGAACTGTCCTTGCCTCATCTGCTGCTTTTATTTCTACTCTGCACAAAGTGCTACTATTGTTCTTTTTTACCCTGTTCACTCTGCCGACTACACTATGGGGCTGCAGAGCACAAATTACTGGTTACTGGAATTTTTGGAATAAACCTGCAAAGGAAAAAGACAGAGTTTCTTTCAAGTTCAATTAAACAAAGAATCCAAAGAATCTATGTCTGTATCTTAAATCATCAGAGCTAGTAAAGAGTAGGCTTGTTTTCTTTCAAAAAGCTGGCATCATTTTAACATGCATATTTTGTTTAATCTATTTTCACGCTTAATTTTTATACTTGAGTCTGATGGGATTTGGTTTTGTAACAAAACACCTGGGCACTGATGCCAAATCCCACAAACAAGCAAATTATCGCTGTAGTTGAGAAAAGGGTTTCTTTTCTATGGATTTGTTGATTTAAGGCAAATAAAAGAGTCCTGCTGTGAACATCTAGAATTTATTCACTCCAGGACTAACATATGATTAAACTTTAATAATAAGTTTTAGTTGCGCTTGCAAAAGAATTCTGTCTCTTCACCATAAAGGTATCTCTGTTCCTTTTTTCCTTTGGAATCTAGGTAAAATATAAATGGATATGGCCATTTTTTACATGATTATTCTATATGAATTCTAGAGTAACTGAGTGTTATGTTAGATGCAGTTTCCATCTGATAAGCAGCACCTGTCCTCTTCTAGGTTTTATCTGGTAAACCAGAGTTGTTTTTCGTTCCCCATCAATGAAAGCATGCGAGTGATTCTTTAGGACATTTAAAACAAAACATTTTTTATAATGGCTCAGATATTTTATCAGTTTTGCTTTAATTAAGCTCCTGTCACCTGTTGATGTGCAACATGTAATTCCCATTAAGTCATGACAAATTTAGTTTTCAGCTGCTCCAGGAGATGTTAATGTGAACACATCAATATTCATGTGTCTTGACAGATCATGAGGTTTAACAAATTGCTTTCTATATAATAATTTTTGTGGAATCAGGGGTGTTCCTGTGATAGCACAAAGGAAGCCTGAAGCTGAGATATATAAAACAGCATTTGCTTTTCACTGCATCTACAAGTTAATAAATTATTTCTCTAGAAAGCAATGAGGGATTTGTTTTAGGCTAAATATAAAAAAAAATATAGAAGAGAACTAGGATTAAAAAAAAGCACTTCACTTTCGTGTGGTTAAACACTCCATTTGCACATAAAGAAAGATTCTTACTGACCCAATTCCGTTACTATTTCATTTTGGTCACACCAGAAATTTATCATGATTATGTTTTGGCTTACAGGGAAATTCAACATATGGCTGTGTGTTAGGAGAGGGTGGTCAGAGCTGAGCAGTGTGTGCTCAAATGAGGAATGCTCAGAACTGGGATTTGGTCTGGAGAGCATCATCACATATGTCTGTTTGCATTTTTATGAAGAAATCAAAAGATAGATGACAACTATGTATCTAATAGGAAGGCCCTGTGTTTTAAAAACTGTTTTAATGGACTTTACTTCTGTAAATATAAAGAAAATAGCAGCAATACATAACAAAACCCAGTGAACATTAGCACTTGTATAATACAATTATTAGCATATTGCTAATACAAACAAAAAAGGCTTTTAATATTTCAGTCAAAATAACCTTGAAGAATATTATCTCTGTGCCTACCTTCTAGTGAAAGTCTATGGAAGAAACACCAACCAGCCTTTCAGGTCTTTTAAAGTTTCATTTCCTTTTTGCTTATCCCAGGAGGATGACAGCAGAGTGGTCTTTTTCCAAAATTTCTCAGGAGGAAATTAAAAATACTGCAGCAGGAAAGACAATGTAATTGTTTACCTGGTGATTATTTCTCTTTGCCTTCATATCTTTGATAAGGAATTTACTTCCCTCTTCCATAACTCTTCCTCCCAAATAAGTATTGTGCAAATATTCCTATCCCCTGTAGTGTGCATGACTGTTTTTCAGGCTGGATACTTTGTCATACTCTGGGAAAAGAAAGTGTTAGGAATCTAAGGATTATTTAGGTCCCATTAAGCAACGGTGAGAGCTACACGTATCAAGGGTTTATGACAGTATTGGAGTTAAACCCTTTATTTTGAAATAGTGGTAACCTAGGTGTGATAAGGGTTAAGGCTGAAGAGAGAGCTTGGTTTATGATAAGACCTTTCAATTATTGGTGAGTTAGAGGAAGAAATAGAGCTGATAAAGGAGAATTCATTTTTTGATTATAGATTTACATATAGATTAGCTATGGTAAAGGCCTTGCTGAACAGCATGATTTATTTCTAGGGTCAACATCCCCTGGAAGCCTTGCCTGCAGACCCATCTGCAGGAGTAGCATTACAGTTTGGAAACACCAGAGCTGGAGAGATTTGCAAGGTAGGACAAAAAAAAAACCCCGGTTTTTGGTCATACTTAACTCTTAGCATTGTGATAGCACAAGCCCTGTTTGTTGCTTTCTAACCATATATAAATTCATCAGCACCTTGGGCACAGCCACGAGTGTCTCACTGCTCCACAGATGAAGATATTTCCGAGTAGTGCTGCTGTAAATACAGAAGTTCACAGCCAGATGGAGTTGGGGGGGGACTTGGCAGCTTTCTGCCCATTAAAATATGGTGAGGTTAGTCAGGATGAGGATCTGAGCACCAGGTTCTTGGCAGAAAGCTGCTGTACCTGCCTGCCTGGTCGTTTACTTCTACATTTCCGTAGTATCTTAGACCTCAGGCAAGCCTGAAGGGTGTTACAGTGACAAGCAATCCTGGGAACACACTCACCTTGGAGCACAATGCAACAGCATGAGGGAGGAGAATTTGGGCCAAGCAAATAAAGGGAAAGCCCTACTTTTATAATAAAATAATGTCAAACAGATGGTAACCAATTCAATGCATGGTGAGATGTCAAAACATGTTGAGCACCATATTGGGACCCGCTTGGGGAAAATCACAGAGCTATTTATTCTGTTACACTTTTGAACAACCTATTAATTTAATAGTGGAATAAACCCTTGCTTTGTACAGTTGCAGGTCTGCTGCTGCTCCTTCCAGTGAAGTGAGGTTGTACCCAGGAGCAGCTGTCAAGTTCAAGGAGTGATACATAATTTGGCTGTTACAAAGGACTGGTGCACTATGATTCTCTTGATAAAAATATCAAAGGTAGGAAGGAATAATCACTTTCACTCTGAAGACTTCAGATCACCAATTTAAAGGAAAAGAAAATATATGTTCTTCTGAACAGGTATGTATTTTTTTTTTTACCTGAGACATCAGAAATGGGTACTGAGGTGTTATCACTGAAACGGAAAGGTTTTTCTCTCCCTCCTCTCCTCATCTGCCACTTCAGCTTTTTTATTACCATTTGATAACAGTTCTGGTGCAGCTGCATTTTTATGCTACTATTTCATTTTGCAGGTAGACATTCCTGTTTACGTAAGTCTGTTACAGAGCAACAAAGAAGAAAATAAACCTGTACATGAGCTTGTATTGCACGGCTGCTTCTAGCAAAATATGAATTTAAGGGCCTTCCTAAAGGGAACTAATATAACTTGAGCCTTCCCCTAAATTATGAGGAAAACAGTATCTGTCCCAAAGGCTTTTAAGATCCAGCTTCTTTACTTGCAAACATTAAAAAAAATCTTTTATAGGAAAAATTGAATAATAAATGTGTAAAGCAGTAAACTGATGCTATTGCTGAACGTGTTGGCCAGCTGAGAGAGGCACATGATCCAGCCAAGCAGCTGACTTGGTTAAATTTGGGATATTGTGTGTGACACCCAGAGCCAGTGTTCATGTTCTGAAGGGGGAGTATTAATGTACATTAGATGAGACCCTTAATGACCCATCTCCTATCCCAGGGTGTAGATCAGCTGTTCCACACCACCCTGCAGAGAAGAGGGAAGGAGAATCAGCCACTCCTTGTGACTGGCACACAATACAGAACTGAGCTGTCAGGAGAACCCAGCTCTTCTGCTGCCCCCATTTTCTAAATCCAAACTGAGATGCAGATATGGGATATCCCCAGCGGAATTAGAAACAGTGTGGTTATTTAACAGTAATTCTGGCAGTTAAAACAGAGGGGTTTAATGACATTTGCTGACAATGAAATAGGCCGGAGAAAGGGAGAGACAGAGGAGCCTGAAGTTCTCTTAGTTTGGATGGCAGACAATGGGACTTGTTCGAAATCCAGGGTAGACACCTTTGGACATAGTAAGGCTCCATTACCAGGGCAGGATGTGGTATTTTACTGAAATGCACTACCATGACAATTGCCCAGTTGAGGCACAGGAAGCCTTTACTGCATTTCTGTTTAGGAGCTGATCTCTCCTGGGCAATGCGGATGTGGATGAGACACAGCCAATTACAGTGTCCTGAGTGGAGGCCAAAAACCAAATTGGCAGTGCAGGTAGTGGACAATAAATTAGATTTTAAAAACTCTTTCAGGCTTTATAACTTGAAATGAACCCAGCTATGTAAGTCTGAGACAAGAAATACACCACAAATATGTCAGTGTTCCAGGGGTGGACTGGGGCAGGTGGAAGGGAGCATAAATCTCTAAAATTCTATGTATAAAGTCGAATGTAATAAATCCATCAGTGCATTACTCGATCAGCTAAATGCCAAGCCAGTATTAGCATCATTAAAATGAATGCTGGGCAGCAAAGTATCTTATTTTATGTCACTCACAGCAACACGATTATTTTTAAGGACCACACCACGGAGGTTTCTGTTACCAGATTAAATCTTGCCCGGACACTGTGTAACAAGGGGCTGTGTTTTGCACCCCTGTGATGTCTGAAGGTCACATCAGTGCTCCTTGCCGATCCTCCATGCACATCTCCGCCCGGATCCATCCTTACACAAGGTCATCCTGCGTCCCACTGGGCGTTCTGATGGATGCATCACTGACAGAGGGGGTGCCGAGCTGGCAGCTTCACTTGAAAGTTAATCACCCTGTATCTGAATAAAACGGCCGTACAAAAAGGGTCACAAAGGCCAGGCAAGCATTTTACAGAAGGAAATTTAAAGCTTCTGAAAACCTTTCCACTTCCCCTCTGGCTGCCCTACCTGGCAGCAGCTGCTGCCAGCTATGACGTGTAAGGCAGGGCTGAGCCAGCTCCACTCCGAACTACTGGGAATGAGTCATTTTTCCCTTTTAAGATTTGGCAAGGAAAAACAAACAAACAAACAAACAAAAAAGGACGTGAAACATACGACAAGCGCGAGAAAACTCGTGAGGGCAGGGGAGCATCAGCAGTGTCCGAAGGCCCATCTCTGCTTTGTTAGGAGCGGGGGAAGCCCCGCGACCCCGACGTCCCCTCAGGGTCCCCTCAGGGTCCCCTCAAAATCCCCTCAGAATCCCCTCAGAATCCCCTCAGAATCCCCTCAGGGTCCCCTCAGGGTCCCCTCAGGGTCCCCTCAGAATCCCCTCAGAATCCCCTCAGGGTCCCCTCAGAGCCCACGGCCGCTCCCGCCCGCACGGGGCCGCCGCCACTCCCGGGCAGGGCTTCCGGGGCCTACGATTGGCTGGAACAGCGGTACCGGAAGTGACGTCAAGCACCACTCCCACCGCGGCGTTCAAACGCTGGCGGCGGTAAAAGCGGGGTGCGGCGGTAAAAGCGGGGTGCGCCGGGGTCTGAGGGGGGCGCCGGGGTCTGAGGGGGGCGCCGG
>JAHLSL010000041.1:1946567-2023526 GCA_025920805.1 Petroica traversi
GGTTCGGGGCAGCTCGGCGGGGGCTGAGGGGGGACTGCGGGAACAGGGCTTGGGACGGCGCGGCTCTGAGGCACTCACGGGGCTGAGGGGGACTCGGCTCCGCCCTCTGCAAGCCCCGGAGTTTGGGGGCCTCCGGGCTCTCCCGGCGAGGCGGTGGAGTCACCGTCCCTGGAGGTGTTTAAGGGAAGACTGGCGAGGTGCTGAGGGAAGCTGACACGGTAGGGGTCGATCGCAGGTTGGACTCCGTGGTCTCGAAGGTCTCCAACATAATTGCTTCTGTGCCTCTTCACACTTTAATTGCTGGGACGCGCCGGGTGCGTTTAAACTTCTACATTTCCCCGGGGTCAAAATTTATATGTTGTTTAAAATACATCCCCGCCTCATCTATATTTTTTACTTAAAGTCGGCCAGTCAAGTGCTTCCTGAATGTCCCTGCTCCCTTTTTCAGGAGATCGTTTGTATGAGATAAGCTGTAAAGATGTTGAAGTTTAAATGTGGAGCCCGAAATCCGATCGAGGCAGGACCAATGGAGCCTATCACCAGCCGAGCTTCTCGGCTGAATCTGCTCTTCCAGGTGAGGAACATCTGGCCTGGGAGCAGCTGATCTCGGTTTTGTCCTTGTCCATTCCCAGTATCTCTAAATGTAGCTTAGCTTGTTTGGATGCTGAAACCATGCCTGTGTCATTCTTTGGGGGAAGCAGTGAAAGAAAGGGATAAGTAGGTGAAGTTCAAAGTGTATCTGATTTGCACAAAGTTCAGTGGATAGTAACTGGTCTGATGTTTTGTGCATCTCTTAATGTTTTAGTCTGATGGATTTATCCAGGTAAAGATGGAATCTTGCTTTCTGTGCCCTGCAGTCTTCAGTTTTTTCATGGTTGAAGGAGCTGTGGGTTTGTCCCAAGATTAATTTATCTAAGGGGCTGCTATTTCATCATCTGAGGTTTAACAGCTTTTCCTTCTACAGCTACTATTGATGCTGATTGCTTAAATTGTCTGTACCATGAAAAAATTTGCATGATACGATGTCAAGGTAAAGTCCAATCAGATCAGAGTCATCAGGAGGATGTAGATTGTTGAAATTTGAATCATGGCTTTCTTGAAGCTCTTCATTTAGTTGCTTGAAACTTCAAAGGCTTGCTTTGTCTAAAAGAAAAGTACCTGTAGCAGCTATTACAGATAGACACAGTGAGTTGATATATTTACCTCACACTTCTGTATCATTTGCCTAATTTCTGAAGTAGTGATTTTAAAATGGATAATATATAATCTGCTCTATACATCTGTTATTGATTTGAGGCTTTTCATTGTTGTCTGAGACTCCATCTGCTGTTGCTGCTTTTTTTTTTCCAGGGGAAGCCACTCTTTGTGACTCAACAGCAGATGTCTCCTCTCTCCCGGGAAGGCATCCTTGATTCATTATTTGTTCTTTTTTGAAGAATGCAGAAACCCTGCTTTAATGAAAATTAAGCATGTTGGCAACTTTGTCAAGAAGTGTAAGTTTGTTTAGACTAATTTTCAGGTCTCACTTTATAAAACAGTTCTTAAGAATCCGGATGTTGGAGTAATGCTTCAGTTGCTTTGATTGTAACCCAGGACTTTGAGCATCTGATTCTTTGTTGGCAGACTCAACTCTGCAAAGGGGATCTTGGCAATCTTAGTAAGGATTTGTTCAGGTCTGAGAAGATCAAATGCAAGTGGCTTTTGAAGTGCTGTGACTCAATTGTGCATCCTTCCTAGTCTGTACTGTATTTATATTTGAGGAGGTGCTTTCTTGGAAAGTGAGTACTGGCTATAGCAAAGCTCCAGGTGAGCACCACGGAAGGATGTCAGAGGTTGAGAACAGGATAGTGACTAGGAGGAAAAAAAGATTTGAGAGAGGAACTTGGTAATCCTTGGCTCTTTCACCTTTTGGATTCCATGTGTTTCCTGAGTTTTGTGTGTGTAGCTTGTAAAGGGCATTTCTGTGCTTCGAAAATACAGGTCCTAAAGGAGTAAATATTTTACTGATAATGTGCTCAGATTCCTTTTGGAGACGGGCAAGGAAAATTTCCATCAATTTTTCCATTAAGTCATAGCAGAAAGACACATGATTTCAAGTAACACTTGATGCCCTCTGTTGTAGGGCCCAATGGTTTGTAGGCAGTATCAGCAGGCAATAATTTTCTGCTCGTCTGAAGAATTTTGGGAACAATCTCCCGTGAGTGATTGATTAGTACAGTGCATGCTGGTTGGAACTAGTCAGGGGAAAACTTGAGCTGAATATCTGCAATAAATGCCTGTGGTTGGTTGTTAGACAATAGACTGGTGCCTCCCTCAGGCAGAGGAGCAAACCCTGCCCCTGGACTAGAACTCACTGGGTAAAGCCCTCATGTTTAGAGAATAAACTTTGTATTGATGAGGGATGGCTGGAAAGAAATTAGAAACCAAAGAGGTTCTCAGCCTCTGATGTTATGAATGGGACAGAATTATGGTTGCTATGGGAACTGTCTTAGCATTTCCTGATCCTTTTGTATATACCATATTTCAGACTTAACTCTGCATTGATACAGTCTTTTTCTAGTTCTGATGCATGCTGTTATTTTTAAGAAGCATATTCTGGAAAGATTTAACATTTCTTGAGAATCCGGAACTAAATGTTGGGGGTTTTTTTGGTTTTGGTTTGCTGGGATTTTTTTAAAATTTTATTCCCCAGTTTCGGTGTCGTCTCTTTTTTGTAAATGCCAGTTGCCTAATGTAAAAATAAGTATTTTATTTTTACAGATGCAGAGGCTATTGCTGAACTAAAGGAACTGCAACCCAATGTGAAGGATTTTGAAGTAAAGAATGTGGTTGGCTGTGGTCACTTTGCAGATGTCAAAGTAGTGAGAGAGAAAGTCACTGGTGATGTCTATGCTATGAAGGTGATGAGCAAGGAGTCCTTGCTGGCACAGGAGCACGTATGTATATTTTTCTGTTATGAGAGTAGGAGGATAAATTGCAATTTGCTGAACACTTCCTTTCTGTCACTATTATTAGAACTGAGTTAAAAATATGTCTTGAGAAAGTTCATTCTACATTTCAATGAAGCGATGAATTTGTGTGTAGTTTTGCTGTGCTTAAGAGCCATTGTCACAGTCTATGGGTCTGTTGGGTGAGGTGCCAAAATATGGCCCTTGTTGTAAAGAGCTTCCCACCAATTATAAGAAAAGAAAAGCAGATGACAAAACCACTGAATCAGTATTGATCTTGTTGATGATGGTTTGAATTTTCAGACAATCTATTCATTAAGGGTTTTTTTATTTTAAAGAGTGAAGTAGAATGTCAGGAGTGGGTGTGAAGGCAAACTGTGGAGACTGGATTTTTATGGAGAGCCTCTCGCTAGTTCAAGAAATGTGTTACTTGGAAACTTAAAAAAGGGATAATGGAGGTTGTTCTCATAGTTTGGTGAGAAACAGAAGTTAATCTTTGCTGACATGAGATGTCAAGTAGGGCAGAGATACTCCATGAGAGACCTTATGAATTTATACAATATCTGTATCAGTTGTTCCCAGTATATGGTGCAGTAAGGTTGCTCCAGATAATGCTCAGCATGGTTTGTGTCTAGCAGAAATGGAACTCTACTAAAATTCCCCTTTCTGGGGCATAGATTGACAAGAAAGCAAAGTATGGTTCTACCCTCACATGACTCTTGCTCAGGAAACAGCACCTAATAATGTCTGTAACTTTTTTTTTTATGTGTGCCAAGGTTTTCTAAAACTAGGGGATTCTAATGTATTCTCACTCCCTCTTATGATGTAACTGAACATTTTTTTGGTAGGTGTCATTTTTTGAGGAAGAACGCAGCATATTAGCTCAGAGCACCAGTCCATGGATTCCACAGCTACAATATGCATTTCAAGACAAGAAAAATCTCTACTTGGTAATGCCTTGATTTTTCTCCTCTATTGAACACCACTGTTGTTGGTTTGTTAAAGAACGATGAGATGGTTGAAACGTGTTTGTTTTCTGTAAATTTTCCTGCACTACATAGCACTGATATGTGCCCAGTGTCATACTGGGCAGTTGAATGGAATATCTTGTATATCTGTTTCTTTAAACTTCTGTGTAGGTTATGGAATATCTGCCTGGAGGGGACTTGCTGTCACTCTTAAACAGATATGAGGAGCAGCTGGATGAGAACATGGTGCAGTTTTACCTGGCAGAGTTGGTTCTTGCCATTCACAGTGTCCATCAGATGGGTTATGTTCACCGGTATGTAAAGGTTGCTTTGGATGCTTCTCTGTTCTGTCCTCTTCCAGGACAATATTTCATGTGCTGTGTCAGAAGACAAAATTAGAAAATTAATCAGGCTCCCAACTATAATTGTAGCTCAGGGCATTAACTTTGATGTAAAGTTCAGACCAATATCAAGAAAGGATTGTTACATACATTTTTCTGGAGGCTCAGTAAAAAGAAGCCTTAATATTGCAGTATAAAAAATCTAAATATTTTCCATGGATTGCTGCTTTTGGCACCAAGTACTATGGGAAATTAATGTAATTGTTAAAAATTGTTATGTGCTGATTGGTGAATAGGGCAGTATAGGATGTTGGTGTAGTTAAATATCAGAGTTCTCTCTCAAGGCTTGGAGACTGTTACTGTGTGCATTTTCAAATCACACTGGTATTTAAAAAAAATATTCCATTCTGAGGGTGGGGAAATGTTAGAAAGCATTTTATGTTCCGAGAGTTTGTAGTGTCTGCACTTAGAGCATGGGCTGTGACTTTCTAGTGCAAGGTCACTGCCTGGATTTGGAAGATGTGCAGAATAAATTGTGAGGGAATTCAGGAAGAAAACTACAAAATACTTTTCTGTAGCTCAGTTGCAATGTGATCAAGGTGCAAAATCACCTTCTCTTTTCATCTCCTGTCAATAATTATTAACCTTCCTTGAACTAAGGGGAGCTGTAATGATACTTCCATATTTGCTTGGAAACAGGGGAACTGTTGGAAAAAGGCTTGAAAGGCTTTATGCCTGTGGTTGAGTACAGCTGAATAGGGGTATCCTGTTACCTGGATGTGACAGAGGGGAATAGTGTGGAAAGGTTCTGATTGAATGGTCTGGGAAGGTTCTGATTTCTTCTGCCTTACAGGGATATCAAACCAGAGAATGTTCTTATTGACCGAACAGGACACATTAAACTGGTGGACTTTGGCTCAGCTGCCAAAATGACAGTAAACAAAACGGTAATAATGTGGATTTCAACTTTGAGGCTTGTTTGGGTAGCCCAGTCAAAAAGGGAAAAATAACTTGGTATCTGTTCTTTGATTACACCTTGCTCTTCCCTCTTCTGCCTTTCTTGTGCACTGTGGAATCTATTCACAGTTGTATTTTTTTTTTACATTTGTGAATGGCTTTTCAAGCATGAGCTCAAGTATCTTTCGCAGCCCTCAGTAGATACGTATTTACTTATTAAAATATTAATACACAGAAAGGTAAAAGTGAGTCTGCTTTCTCATGGTGCTGCACTGTGATACAAAATCATATTTCTAGAGTTTTTTACAGCTGTTCAATGCTGTGCTTAAAGAGGACATGGATTTATAGCTGGAATGAAAATTGTGCTGTTGTAACTAAGGTGGCATAACTTTGAAGACTGGGAAGCTCTTCATCAAAATGGGTCACATTTAAATATTCTGGGCTTCACTCACTGGGAAGTACTGCATCAAATCTGAATCAGTGGAGCTTTTTATAAGTTGCACGTAAATTTTGGTAACTGCATACAACTTCCAGTGAAAATTTTTTAAAATTTAAATGTATCTAAGTGAGAACATGAAGTTCTGTACCATATTTTGGTCTTGTTTTACAATTTTTACTTTTCCATAACATTTTCTTTGTAATGTGATTCTTAATATCCTGTTTTCCCTGTCCTTACACTTCAAGGGCTTCTCTGCATTGCATTTTTCTTTTAATTTTTTTTTCACACTATCTCTTCAGTCACTCAAAGGTTTTTGTGTTAGCTGACCTGCTGTTTTATTTAATTCTTTATGTCACTCAGTACAAAAACAATTGCAGCATTACCTCCAGTCCAGAAATTCAAATACTAGTACTTTGCTGATCATGAGCACTAGGTAAAAAGGCAAGGGTGACAGAGAATGTAATGAGGGCTGGGAATATTTATGTCTAAATGTGCCATTTTTGAAATTTCAGCTATGATGTCCCTGTCAACATTAGCCGAAGCAGGGTGTTTGCTGATTAAAACATCAGTTTAGTATTTCTGTGCTTTTTGTGATGCTACTTTTCTACTTTAGCTGTTTGTACTTTATAGTAACTATTAGCTCTGATAATTGGACTCTTTTTACACCAAATAGCTTGCTTTGTTTGTTTATCAGCAGTGTCCTTAAACTGGCACTTATTTGCTAAACAGCTTTGCTTAAAATTACTTATTTAATTTTCAGTCCTGCAAGTGAATTTTATGTCTCATTAAAAAAAAAAAAGAAAGGGGCGGGGAGGAAATAAAACCTTTGGTTTATTACCAAGATGCCATTGAACAGAAAGTGCTGTAATTTCACTTGGTTTATGTGCTCCTAGGTGAATGCCAGGCTGCCTGTGGGCACTCCTGACTACATGGCACCAGAGATGCTGACAGGGCTGGGTGGGGATGGCAAAGCCTCCTACGGCCCCGAATGTGACTGGTGGTCCCTTGGAGTCATTGCCTATGAAATGATTTATGGAAGGTCTCCCTTCACTGAGGGCACTTCAGCAAAAACTTTCAATAACATCATGAACTTCCAGGTAGAGAGTCCTTCTGTGTTCCCAAGTAAAAAAGATGTAACTAAAGACTGCTTTTCTCAGCTTTACATAAAGTTTATGGATGTCTTTTTGTCATGTTTATAAAATATTTGGAATATGTGCACTGTATTGTATTTATATGTCTCTGTGCTAAAGGTATAAGTCATTTTTTTAACAGGTGTCAGCATCCCTGATTAAAAAAATCCTAAGCCACAAACCTTTGGAAGTTTGTGAGAATTTTCTGGGGAAGTGTCTTGTTTTACTCTTCCATTTGTGTGTGCCATTGGCCATTGTTCAGCATTAGAGGGTGACCTGGGATACCATTTGCCTGGGTGGGAGTGGTTGTTCCTGTGTTCTTATCTTTTCTGCAGTAAATGCATATAAAAGCCTATTTGGATAAAATGCACCATGCTTTTATTTGTGTGCTGTAAATATTCATCCTTTGTACCTGTATCTCAGAATAATGTAACCTAATCTTACTGTTCTGAGCCTGTGTTCCTACTGAGCAGAAATCCATTTCTTTCTAATGCAGAGATTTCTGAAGTTCCCAGAGGATGTGAAAGTTAGCAGTGACTTTCTTGACCTGATCCAGAGCCTGCTCTGTGGGCAGAAGGAAAGGTTGGGTTATGAGGATCTCTGCTTGCATCAATTTTTTTCTAACATTGACTGGAACAATATCCGTAATTGTAAGTAGAATAAAATTGTATTTATAAACAATTTTTTTTTACAATGGGAAAATTTGTACAATGAATATTTAAGTGTGTTTGATCTGAATTATTCGTAATGAAACAGGACTGGCTCCTGGAGCAGGTGTTTTTAACAAAACAGCTCATTTTGGTTTTTGCAAAGGCTGTGTTGACATCCCAGGTGAAGACTGTCAGGTAAGAAGAAGTTTAATAAAACTCCATATGATTTTCTGATCCAATTGCCATATATACTGCAGGCACTAGACTGGAAAATCAAAATTATCCTTTCTATGTCCTTCCACAGATTAAAATGCATCAGTATGTTTTTTCAGTCATTTCCCACCTCAGTTTGCTTAATTTTGCCTTCATCTTTTCTTGTTGTTGTATCTTCAGCTTTCTTTTTTGTTACTTGTGAACCAACTTCTCTTAAGGTTGGTTTATTTTTTGTAGTTCCAGTAGGTGATGAAATGTCTGTGGCCATAGGGCCATTGTAGCTTTTTGTCAAAGTCAATGGGGATAATGTGTTACTACTTTTTTTGGTCAAAATTCTGTTCATTCAACCAGAAAGAGAATAAAACCAGTGAACCAGATAATTCTCTATGCAGAAAACTGTTTATAATACTATGTAAGCAATGGAATTTGGTATTTGGAAGTAGTGAGATACCAGCTCCATGGCAAAAGCAAATATCTCACAGTTCATCAGTGATCCCTGTATGGGAATCTGATTATATTGGAGAGTATTTTACATTATTTGGACTGTAAGATTATCTGGGCAAGCAACATGCCTGCCTTATGTTTTTTATCAAATATGCTGTAAGGGAATGATTGTGCTCCATTTTCCATGATAAATTGCTAAGCCAGTGCTTCTACTTTTGATGACTATCTCAGCACTTCAGCTGTCAGCTCCACAGACTGTTTGCTCACTTTTCTGTTGATTCATTAATTTTGAACTTGTGGAGCTGCTGCTCTGTTAAATTCCATTGTTTCTGCCCTTTGAGAGCCATTGAGCCTCGAGCCCTTTTCATCACTTTAGCATACATTTCCCAGTGCTCCCTGCCTTGTCTCCCTAGAGCCCTGCCTGGGCCACCAGTTTCTGTTCCTGAATTTTGTGCTGCATTTATATCGCATTATCTCAGATACAGAAAGAAGAATGACATGTGAGCATATGTTCTGGTGTTTCCTTGGCAATTGCCTGTCTGGTATTCACACAGCTGCACGAGTTAATGGAGCATTTTGCCAATTCCTGTGACAGTGGTGATGCTGATGGACAAGCCAGTAGGCAGCCCTAGTGTGGTTATAATGTTGGAATAATTATTTGGGATTTAAAAAATCCCCTTTCTGCCTGCAGCTGACCAGCAGATTGCATCATTCCCTGTAATACCCACACCTACCTACTGTGAAGATTCATGCAGTTCTGACCCCTCGCTTGGTTGTTCTGCCTCATACTTGATAAACCCCCACTGTAACTAGCACAAAACACAGCAGTGTCCGTGCTTTAAGCAGCAGATTCAATGTATCACCTGTTGCTCTGCTCTCAGCAGTGCTTCTCCCTGTGCTGGCTTTTCTGAGCAGTGCTGCTGTCATTCTGTTCAAAACCTGTATCAGCTTTGACCTGGGCTATCTAAAAGCTAAAGGTCTCTTTCTAATCTTGACTTCTGCTGACAGTGGTGTTTAACTGGAGCCAATGGCAGCCTGAGAAGATGGGTGCTGGAAGAGGTCATAGCATTTAGATTTACATTAAAGAATCTCACTCCCCTAAGTTAATCTGGTCAGAGGCTTTAAGGTTATGGAGTGTTGGACTGGGTGATCCTAAAGCCTTTGCCAACTGAGATGACTCTGATTCCACAATTGTTAAACAAATTCTGTGTCAGTTTAATCAGACTTTCCTATAGTCTATAAGGGCAGTGATGTAATTTCTATTTCAGGCTGAGCAAGGTAGGGAAAAAATTGGTACTTTTGCCTTGCAGGTATTTAATTATCATGCTGAGAGCTCTGGGATAGCCATTCTTAATGCACTGATTTTGGTTAAGAATGTGTTATTAAGGGGCTTTTCAATGTTACATTTTGTTGTTATGGTAACCTATGAAACACTTGACTTTTTAGTAAACCCCTTTCCAAAAGATTGTTGCCTCTGAAAAAAGCTCCCAACTTCCCCGGGTCCAAGTAATGTGAGTCTGTAGAAGCAGCTCTTAAGTTATAGAACAGAACCAAACCATTAAACCTAAGGTCAGGTTTATGTGAATTTGTCTCAACAGGTGATTTTTCCCCTTTGTTGAGGTATTGTACTAAAACACACTTATTGATTCTGCTCGCTGTTGATTTTCTGCTATTTAATGACTTCTAAAGCTTATTAAAAATAACCCACCTCAAAACAGATACCACCACACTTCCTCCCCAAAACTAAAATAAACCAAAACTTTTCAAAGTTTGTGTTCATTTACTGAAGAATTTTCTGAAAATACTTTAGAATTTATTTACCTGAAATAAATTTCTATCTGTGTTTCAGCTAAATGATCAGGTATTTCTCTGGAAAGTTGATAACAACCATTTGAGTACCTAAAAAGCATCTAAAATCAGAGGTAGAGAATGGGGGAATGACATACTTGGGTTATCAGCAACAAGGCTGCATTCTGTATAATTTGGGGATTCTGTTAGTTGTCTTTTCTTATTTGAAATCCATATACTGCATCAGCTTTTAAATTTGGAACCAAAAATCTGCTTGCTGTAGTCTAGCTGGGAGATGGTCAGAAGACTTGCATTCTTACCTAAGGAATATGTGAACAGCATAAAGAGCCTTTCATTTTAAGAATTGCTTTGTAATTATAGTTCAAGAGGTCTTGAAAATGGAATGGTGTATTTGGACTTGCACATGAAAACTACATATATGGAAAGACAAGAATTAATGTCTTGTGCAAACAGAAGAACTTGAGAAAGTATTAAAAACTGACTTTTAAACTGTTTTCTGCTGTTAAACAGGCAGGATCCAAATTTTATTATTCACAAGTCCAAGACAGTTGAACACACAGTGAACACCACATTGTCATTCAGGATGTTAACAGTTACACGTGGTGGTGTTTCATTTAAATTCTCATCTTCAGAAAAAACTGTGTTGGCTTGTTTCTTGGAGATCACTTGTGTTGCAGGTTGGAAATCACTTTTATTAATAGAAATGCAAGTGTTGGATCATTGTCTTGACAAAACAGTGAAGGTGTTAAGACAATACTGTATAGATGGGTTAGAACTAGCACAGTGCCTTTTTTCAAAGTGATCGTAGTGAAAATTTCCTTTAATTTTGTCACTGGGATTGTCTCTTTTTCTTTCATAACACTTTCTCAAATAGGTCTGGTAGAGCCTGAGGAAGAGGAATGCCTAACCTATTTAAAAAGGCTGTGTGGATGCTTTTCCTCAGAAAACATTTATAGATCACCTTGTAAATCAAGAAGAGGCACAGTTTTATCCTTAAGAAACATTCTGTATTGCCTTTACGTTTCCTATTTCAGTTGAGTCTTTCACTGTCCCAGGGGAAATGCAGTCTCTCTTTTCTGAATTTGCATGAAAATATTTTGAAAGGATGGAAAGACCTGGTTAAGGCAATGTTCTTTGTACCAGCCATAAATACATACTCTAATGCAGTTTAAAAAAAAAGGCTTTTTTCCATAAGAGACATTTTATCTAATCTTAATGATAAGATGATTAAAGTACTGGAGTATGTGTGGTGGTTTTGGATTTTTTCTTTTTTCATGTTTTTTTTCCCCCTTAAACCTAGCAACCTACAACACCCCCTTTTCCTCTGAAAGTCATTCTTTGGAACAGATGGAAGAGGGTTTCATCCTTCCACAAGTGGGGATGTATCTAGGCAAGGAATTGGTTTTTTTAAAACATGCAGTTCTCTACAAGATACTTTAAATGGTAAATAGAACATGTACATTCATTGTAGCATGTCGGGGACAAAAGGAGGTCCCTGATCCCAACCAGTTTGTGTGAGTAGAAGTATAGGGTTTGCTGTCTTTTGGAGTAAGACTTTAGCCTCCCTTTTGGATGAGCCTGAGAAAAGTGCAAATTTGTCACCTTGTCAGATGTGATGGCATGGTGCTCACATTTATTTCTCAGAGCTTTATCTTGACCTCTGCTGAAGGATCCTTCCCTTTAAAGAAGCAACTGATAAGCACCTCAATTTATTTGCATTCACCAGTCTTCATCTTGTTCTGAAAATACTATAGTTGTGTGACAGCTTTTTGATTTTAGGCAAGAAATAATAACTTAACTAGAGATTATGCCATCATGTGACCCACACTTGAGAACAGAATTGCTTGTCTATTTTAGCTTGGTTTTATGAGACTACTCTGTTTATTCTGTGGGCGTTTTGGACATCAGACAAAGGACTCCTTAGTCTGAGGAATGAAAGTCTATGAAGAAGCTGCTAAATAATTAGCAACATCAGACAGAGTGGATCTAGCTTTTTCTCTTAAAGTTATTCCCTCTTTACTCCTAGGTGATTATTTTTCTCCAGTGTGCTGAAACTCGAAGTTCTGCTTCTCATTTTCAGCCACTGTTGACAAGTTCAGAACTACTTAACAACTAGAGGTGTTTTGTCCTATGACTGTTCCAAGTTTCCTCTTTAGTTGCTACTATTTCTTGATACAAATATTGTAACAAAGTTGTACTGAAGAGTTGCTGAGATTTTGGACTGTTAGTCATGGATTTTAGTGAATGCAAAATAGAGGGCAAAGGATTTCTTCATTATTTTTTAATCTAGTATTCACAATTTCTCTCCTTTGTTCTCATATTTTATTAAACATCAGAGGAGGCTGTAGTGTAAAACACTGTACTCTTTAAACTAGTTTCCTACCAGCCCCAAAGGTTTGCTCTGCCTTATATTCAGTTTTATCTTTGTGCATCCATTGCTCCCCCACTGAGCGCTTTTTCATCTTTTTATGTGCATGCATAGTTAAGTGATATTTGCTTTTATGCATGTGGTTGGAATAGGAATTCTTATTGTTGGTAAGAGGAAAAACTTTCTTTTTAATTGCAAGGGCTTGAGGATGACTCTTAAGATCTTTGCTAATTTCTGTTGGGAAGTAAGGCTTTAGATCTCTCTGGGATGAAGTCATCTCTCAGGCTCTGGGGAGTACAGAACAGGGTGCTTGTACCATTATAAAAAGGCAGCTAAGTTGGTTTTTCTACCTCTTTAGAAACATTCTAGACTTTTGCAGGTGAAGTGAAGAGTTTGCTGTTTTCTCTATTACTTAACCTCATAGACAGTATCTGCCTTCAAAAACAGTGTTAAAAATCTCACAGCAACCCTTTCTTTAGAGAAAGTGCAGAATTCTTTCAGCAAAGGTCCTGAAATTAAACAACTCATCCTGAACTAATCCTCCTTTGCAGTGAATTAACTACAACTTTGGGCTTATATTTGCACTAAAGATGATATGCTTACAAAATGTTTTTTGTTGCCTCTCTGGTTTTAATTATCAGGAGTATATGGAAGAATAGCTGGACATTATCCTAACTTTGTGATTTTTAAAAAGAGATGCATATTCCAATCAATAATCTATATTTCAAAACTATGTGTATGGTACATAAATATCAGCATTGTATTATATGTTTTATAATAATAAATAAAATAGAAGAAATTAATAAATTCCCAATACTGGCATAAATTTTAAATGTTCTGGAGCTGGTTAAGTTCCAGTAGGCTGAAACTGCTTACTACAGACCCCATTTAATTTGTATATTTTCCCCATTTATCTCATTCTAATGTACTTGGAACAGTGTACGTGAGCAGCATCTGCTTCATGGGATTTCTTCTCACTTCCCTGCTTGGGAGCAGCGTCAGGATGGCTCTTCAGGGAGCCGCTGCCAAAGCCTGCGCGCGGAGTTGGGATTTGGCAGTTGATGCAGACAGATTCTTTATATTTTTTTTCCTTCTGACTGTTCGTGCTGGTCTGGTGGGCAGCTCCAGCGGGGGAATGGGGAGGTAAAGGCGGGCAGTGGAAGGCTTTGGCAGCCTAGAGGGAGCCAGTGCCTCCAGCCGAGCCTCGCTGTGCCCCTGCCACTCACGGGCAGCGGCGTCTGTCACGCCGCAGGCAGGTAGGGTTAAAGCCGGCATGCGGGGACTCGGAGCAGGGAGCCTGCACTGCAGGGGTTGCAATGTTTGTTCCCAGTCCTTGGTCCTTCAATCCTCGTCAGCCCTTCAGCTACAGGAGATCCATACTGGATCCATGGTAACGGTTTTAGCACACTCCACTTCCATCAGCTGGTGACAATGGGCTGCTCTAGCTGCTGGCTGAGGAGTTGTCTCTCCTTTGCTAATCTCGGAGTTGCAGTGAATGGGGGCCCGAGTGATGAAATAAATAAATAAATAAATGTTAGGAAACGTGATTTAATGAGGTAGGAATTACACAGCAGGGCTTCTGCATTCATTCCTTTCTCACACGTAGCCAAGCCAGCAGGTAGCTCGGGTGCTGCACATCCCCGAGAAGAACTTGTCCTTTTGTTCCTTAGGTTAATTAAACTGAAGCAAGCATGAGAAAATCATCTGAAATTAAACAACTGCTTGGCAAGTTAAGTGGTACCAATTTAGAAATTATAGTTAGAAATACATTGTAATTCCTGCTATTTATACCTCTCTTCAGAGCTGATTGTATCAGAGCCAGACTGCAGTGGTGTCCCGGCAAGAGTTCCAGATCTTCAGCAAGCTTTTTTAGAGAAATAAAATCCATCTTTTTTCCTAAAGACCAGTGAGCTTTTAGTAGCTGTAGTTTATTAGAACCTTCCAGGAGAAAGACCAGTTTACTGTTGATTAGAAACCCATGCTGGGAAGATTCTTGTTAGTGTTAAAGGGTAAGATATATCCCTCAGCTGACTAGCACAGGATCAGGCTTCTTTCTCAGGTACTGTCACTAATTGGACAGGTTGGAGACATTTTCCTTTTCAAGATGAATCAGAATCGACAGACTTCTGACTATATTACAGGAATGATTTTCTTAGCCTGGTGCTTTGATTTTATTATTTATGTGCTAAAAAACCCCAACATCCTAACCTGATTAAACCCCTAACCCCAGAATCCCCATTGCCCAAGCTAAATGCCAGTTTGATCAGTGTGGGAGATGCTGTGCCTGCAGAGTGGTAGCCATGTTGGCAGCTCAGGGGTTAATCTCTTGTTGCTGTAATACGCTTTGAGAGCAGCAGCTCAGTCTGCTTGTGTTAGCAAGATTAAAAGCAGGAGCTGCAGTGCCATTGCAAGCACTGAATGAGTGGGACTGTTGCAGAGTGAACTGTAGCTGAATTTTGTCTTTTCTTCTTGCTTTTTTTCCACCAGCTCCTCCCCCCTTCGTTCCTACTCTCAAGTCTGATGATGACACCTCAAATTTTGATGAACCAGAGAAGAATTCGCGGGTTTTATCCTCTACGCGCCAGTTGAACCCAGCAGGATTCTCGGGGGAAGATTTGCCGTTTGTGGGGTTTTCATTCATCAAGGCTTTGGGGATACTCAGATCAGAGTAAGTAGGAATTGTTGTTTAGGTGGATAGGACTGCTGGAAAAATGGGAAGGTTTGTTACAGAGAGGATGGTGTGTGTGAGGAAAAGCTGTTTTAACTGACCTGTACTCTGCTGTGGGGAAGCTGCCAGATTCGGGCTGTATCTGTTGCTGGTGTGTCTTGTGCATGTCCTACTGTTCTCCGTTTATTTCTGGGATGAGGGGGAGGAAATGGGATGGAAAGGTTCATTCTAAACCAGTTATTATTAAAATTGTAGTTCAAATAGTTTGAATTAGTTGTTGCTGTTAAGCAGGGAGCGGTAGGTGATTGCATTTCTGGTACTGCAGATCCCTGCAAGGAGGAGAATACTGAGGAGTTCAGAGACGGAAAAAGGGAATAGTGTTATTTTATTGGGTCAGAGAGTGGGCACCAAGTGCTGGGAATGTGTAAGGCTGAATCAGTGATCTGTAGAAAAGGAGCTCCACTAACCTGGGGATGTGCAGTGATGGGTCAGTGAGCAAGGGAAGGAGCTGCATGGCAGCTGGCTCTGTGCTGCTGGGTCAAGTTAAATAGGAGGCACTGGGCACTGCTGTGTAGTGGGTTAGGAGACTGGAGATTTAGATGAAATATGCAGTGCAGTGTGTGATGTAAAGACCTCCAAGAAATGGTTTTCAGTGGAAGGGAAACATGATTTCCTGGAGAATGGAGCCAGAGAAAAAGAAGAGTATAAGTAGTGTGATATAACCCACTGGATGCAGTAGGAGGTTGGTTTCTGATGACAGAGCTATTGAAGAAGTATTAGTGCAGTGTGATAAGTTGGGAAGTCCTTAGCTCAGGACCTGGAGGCCTCTCAGCTTTGGCTGGGTTAGAGACTCAATGCACTGTTTTCATGTCAACCCTCATTCCCTGCTGCTGGTTTGCTCCCCACAGGGACTTTGTTGTCAATCTGTCATAACTGAGTTTCATTTTGTCATATTGGTTGTGATAGTTGCTCTGCAGTAAGCTTGTCACTGAATTTGGTGATACTGTTGACATCTTTGATCTTGCTCACACCGTGAATCAAGGTTATATGATGGTTATGCCAGAAATAAAAAGGAAATCTTTGGCTGGCCCTCCTCAGCAGAGTTGATTTTATGGCAAAAGAGGAGGGAAGGGGGAGAGGATATAAAACCCCAGAAGGTGTTCTTTTGGTGAAATGATCTAATATTGTCAGCAGGATGGAATGTTAGATCTGTAGATATGTGGGGTTAAAATCTGTCTTAATTTAGGAGTGAGATAACTTAGACTGTTATCTTTCCTGCCTGGGGAACTGCAGTCCCTGTACCAGGGCTATGTGGCCATTCAGGTTACAGTCAAAAAAGCCTCAACAGTGTCCATAAATGTGTGGTAAAATCACGTATGTAATTTGGCCCAGGACTAGAACTGAAGAGGAGCATGGGGTAAAGTCTCAGAACAGTGGTGTAACTGTTCTGGAGGCTGAGAGAGCTGGAGCAGATGGACTGAGGTGCTTTCTCTGTGGAGCTGCTACCAAAAATGCATATGGAAGTTCTATTTGAATTTTGGGAATAGGTGAGAAGGGGCATAGCAAACGAACATGGAGATGAATGTCCTCTGCAGAAATTTTGGCTGAAGTAAAATTTGTTTGATGTGGCCTGTTTTTTCTTAAACTGGAACAGAAAAGCACCTTATATTGAATTTTCCCTGAAATAATTTTAATATGAGTAGATCTTGATGGTTTCTTTTTCTTGAGTGAGATCTCGATAAATGCACTTTGGTATTTTTAGCAGTAAATATTTGCATTTTGTTTTAAGAAGGTGATTTAAATAAGGCAAAGTGCTTATGGAGACTTTA
Source organism: Petroica traversi (assembly GCA_025920805.1). Classification (NCBI taxonomy): domain Eukaryota; kingdom Metazoa; phylum Chordata; class Aves; order Passeriformes; family Petroicidae; genus Petroica; species Petroica traversi. Next base: position 1,963,332 of record JAHLSL010000041.1, read on the forward strand.
AAATACCTATATTTAAATAATGCAGTGATTAGTTTATTCTCAATAGCACTGGAAATGGGTCACAAAGATAACTTCTTACTTATAAAATATCGTCTGGTGCATGTTTTACTTGAGGAAATACAGTACTGTTTCCGTCCACACTACCTTGAAAATCAAATTCTTAGATGAAGAACAGTAAAGCGTGGAGGGGGCTTTTCTGTTTTGAATCGTGGGATGCCTTCTCTGGAAGGTCCTAAGTCATGAAGTTTATCAGTCCAGAATTTTTATGAAAAATCTTTCCTGTGGCAGTCTAACCTTATGGTTGCTAAGTGATGCAGATCTGTTTTCCTGTCTGCAGCACGAACCCTCTAGTGCTGCTCACAGTAAGGCCAGGAAACTGCAGAGTGCCACTGACGAGGTCCTTGAAACTTTCAGCACTTTTAATCTGGAGGCTCTCAAGCTATGAAGGTGAGGGCTCTGCTTTTGCCCTTGTCCACTGGACAGTAAGAAGCTGTGACAGAGCTGGGAATTTCAAATACTTCAGAGAAAAGGCAGCTAAAAAAAAAAAGGACAGAAGAAGGATAACAGAAGTTCTCATTTCCATTCTCCTAATGACTTAGTGCTACAAGGGTTTGCCCAAGTCACTTAGACCTGTTGCCAGAAATGATATGGTTAGTGTGTGATTTAGAAGGGTCCATTGAATTACAGTGCTTTATCTGCTGCCCCAGATTTGGGAAGAATTTGTGTCCCTCTAACAAATGTGAGATTAAACAAAAATGCAAAAGGCACAACAACAATATGTCATAGGAAGCAATCAGGAGAAATCAAGGGCGTTGCTTAAGCCACGCGTTCCAGTACCAGCAAAGTATTTAAGTAAATCTGGTCTTGGGAGAGCTGGGCTGAGGCTGCAGAGAAGGAGCAGCTAACTCCTTCTCTCATCATGGCCTCTGAATTCTGGATGTGGGGGAGAAAAGCCTGTCTGACTGCAAATCTGGCTGCTGGTTTGGCTGCAAGCGTGTGACTGTGACAAGATAAGAGGCAACCAAGAGTTTAATTCCATTAAAAGCCAGCCCCACCTCACTTCCTGTCCCTAACTATGGCTGATCTCCAGCGCTCAGAACAAGTGACAGAAACCCTTAGCTGCCAAAAATATGCATCAAGTGGTGGAAGAAAATCGTTCTTGTCCTTTGCAGGTGACTAGCAGAAGCATAAGATAAATATGCTATAAATCTGGGGCTAACCAAATATCCCAAACTGCCTAATAAAAATAAATACCTAATAAAATTAGTGCCTAATAAAAATAAATACTAAATAAAATATATCAAAATACCTAATAAAAAATAAATGCCTAATTAAAAATAGCTTATTATGTGCATTTTTGCCTGTGTACGTTCTCTCTGTAAGGTCCTAAGAAGTGGTATTTTTCAAGATTTCTGGGGTTTATTTTCTGGTTTTGGGTTGAGGGTTTTTTTAATTTAAAAATTTGATATGGATTCATGACTGTCATTATAAAATACTGAGAGTTAAAATGGGCCATTCCTCCAAGAAGAAGGACTACTGATTTCTTCCAACAGTTTGTCGGGTTCTGGTAAGCTCTTTCACCAAAGATAGATGAAAGAGGAAGCACAGGATGAGCATACCAAAAATATGCTTCGCTTCAGCGAGCTCTATTCACAGATTGATGGTATCACTGTTTGTTTTTGGTTGGTTTTTTTTTAGGCCTGAGCAAGCATTTACGAGGGGGTGGAAGGTACAGATGAGTATAATGCTAAAAAGAATAGAGCATGAGGGATGGGGGATGAGATTATCAGCATGCAGTGTGGGGGCCAGGGTTAGGACAGATGGTGCCAATCGTTGTGAGAAGGAAAAAGCCCAGGTGAGTTGGGGGTTTAGGACAGTGGCAGGAAAGGACACAGGAAGTTCCAAGGTGTGATGTGATGCACAAGGTACGAGTTGGATACCAAGAGTCAGCTTGGAGCTTTTCCTATGCCAATGTTTTTTTTCTTCTTCATCGCAGCCACGTTAGGACTGGAGGAGCTTTTACACAACCAGCACCATTTCTGCTCATTCTGCTGGTTGAGGCTGCTGCTGATCTAGCTGTGAAATCACCAGTCAGCTCCAAGTTAACTTGGCTTTTAGTCATGCAGGCACTTCTTCTCTGGAAAGTAAATTGGCACAGCCAGTGCTACGAGAGCTTGGTGCTCTAGACTTGACTTCAGGGTTTTTTTAATCTTTTATTGCAATTTTCTTGTTGATGAAGCTGGTTACCTTTTGTTAATCTTTTTTTTTCACACTTGAGAGGAAACAGCAGAAACTGCTCTGTTGTGCTAAGAGAATTGATCCAGATGTAGCAGTTAATTAAATGAAATACTCTGAGATGGCCCCAGCCTGAATGATAGCTTTGCATCATGGCTTTTGATGTTGGATTGTATGTTGGATTGTATGTGTTTAATTTCTGCAATGATGCTGACTGAGGAAGAATATAAGTGCCCCAGAAATGTGGGTATTTTCCACCTTGTCATGCTCTGTTGAGAGCTTCTATCCCCATGACAAGGCTTATTAGATTAGCCACTATTCCGTTTCTCTTGATTTCCTCTGTCTGCCCCTTTCTGATACTTTGAAGGTTGTATGGATGCTCAGGAAGTTGTTCTAATACAATTTGTACACAGGAAAGAATTACTGGGAAAGCATGTCTCCTAAAAACTGTGTGTCCAATGCTAACTGAGATCAGCTTCCCTTGGGGATAAGATGTCCTGTTTCCAGGGCAGGAAAAGCAACGTGTGACTGGGATCTATATTTTTAAGGAATTTCTTCATCACTTTGGACAAGGATGAGGAAGAAAGATTGTAGTTCTTTCTGTAGCCTTCTCTCCCCTTACAAAGCCAACACCAATCCTGAGGAGCAGCTCCCTCTGCAGTCTCCTCATGAAATCCAAACTTGGCCAGTCTGCTGTGCCCCATCCCACCCCACGTGGCTGAACCACACACCTTTTGCAGAGCTCCTCATCTCCTTCCCTGTGTCCCTCCTGTTCCTGCCTGCCTTGCAGTGCCTGGGGATGCTTTCAGCTGGCTCACCAGGAGGAATTTTTGAAATGCAAAATGGTGCCTGTAATATTAGGCACTGATTCTTTTAATAGCAAATAAAATAAAACAACCAAAAATGATGAATAAATTTAGCTCCTTTGGGGAGGTGGAATAGAAGACACAAATAAAAGCAGGTCTGTGAGAACTGGCTGGAGTTTTCTTAGGTAATGCCTCAGATCTGAAAAGAATGGAAGTAAAAAAACTGATGGATAAGGTTGAAACTATATATAATTTAAAGAAAGACTGCTTTAGCCAATGTAGTTCAGACCTGAAAAACTAAATTTTTGTTATAAGAAGATTTTCAGACTTGTCTCAGTACATATTTGCAGCTATTTACATATATTTGATTAACATTTGAAAGCAGATTCCTTAGTGTCTTTTTTAGTTAATGTGAGCTTTAATTTGTATTTTTAGACTGCTTTTCTCAACTATTCATTTTTAGCCTTGTTTGTACACCCAGCTGTTATGGGATTTAATATGCATCTTTCTCAGATGGTTGCTTTTTCTCTGTAGGAGTATAGACACGCTTTATAAATTGATTTTTAAATATGGTAATTTGACGGATCAGATTGATTAGACCAGGGCTAAAGGAATGCCATCTAAAAGCATTAATTTTAAACTCTTTTTTTAATAAGTCCTGATCATATCTGTATCATTGACACGCAGGATTCTTTCTTCTAAGTTTTTCCATGTCAGGTTTCTGAAGGGATATATTAATATCTGACCTTTCAAGGCAGCATTGGTGGATTTTGCTGTGTTTGTTTGCTGATATTAAAACAGTGTTTCCTAATCACTGCTCGAGGTGGTGCTGCTGAAGGTCTGTTTGATACAGAAATGTTACTGCATTTTTGTAAAAATCCATGTATATCTTTCTGTGCCTCTGCTGCATATCCAGTTGGATTAAGGAAGAGATTTTTCTCAGAAAATGGTGGTGATGGAATGAAACTTTCCTTGGTGTTGAGAGGAGCCTGTGCTGCTGTGTGTGGGTGTCTGGCTCTATGCAGAGAGCTGCTCAAAGCTCCTTTCTCTCCCTGGGGATAACTGGCTGCACACCAAACTGTGGCCAGGAGAAGCAGAAAGCAACGTGTGGGCAGCCTGTGTGATCTTTTATTAGCACCTTCATTGTACTGCTGCGTTTTCATCTATCAGTTAGCACTGCTTCCATCATTAACTGCTCGAGTCTCTAGTCTGAATCATTTTATGTGAGGGAGAATGTGATTTTTAAAATTGTGTTTTGATGTGTGTACTTAATTTTTTGGTTGCAGGTTGCACATTTAAGACTGCAAAGCACTAAAAATAGGCTCCTAAACATCAGGTGGCTTCCTTGCCTTTTCTAAAATAAATTTAAGCTAACAGGAATGATAAAGTTCCTAAATGCTGAGTCCCAGTTAGACAGAAAGCCCAAGAACAAGTAAAGATTTTCCCCGGGTTTCTGGAGTCAAATTGTTTTGAACAGTACAGTTGTGTCTCAGGAAAAAAAAAATTACTTTTAAGTGGAACTCTGAAGTTCTGCAGTGTGACTAATCATATTGATATTGATTGGGTTTGTAGGGGTCATATGAATTGGGTTAGGGAAGTTTCAATTTTGATTCACAGAATGTAACTAAGGATATTAAATTCTTCTTCCTGTGGTGCAGATTATGACATGTTGAAGTTTTTAGGGCTTTTATACTTTGGTGATAATTTAAAAACCTGTTTAAAAATGAAGTCCCAAATAAAAAGCATTTTATGAAAACTTGTTTTCTTTCCAAATGGTTGCATTGACTTTATGCTTTGTTTTTGTCGCACCTATAAATCCCTACAAATCACTCAAAACTGCTGCTGAGATTTATTGTTTTGCACTGTGACATAGCCACTGATGGAAAATATTAATACTGTAACTAGAAGTACACATGGATTATTTAATAATGATGTACTGTCATTAGCTTTTATGGTACGTTTGATCTGCAGTGATGGCTGTTAGGCTGTGATTGCTGCACAATCACATTTCTTTTACCCTGGAATAAGTAAGTACCCAATGGCTTTACAGAGGCTGCATAAATCAGATTTCTGTACCCTTTGCCCATATTCATGTGCTGTTTGGCTTTGCTCTTTTAGATCTGTTTTTTCAAGTGTGGATTCCCCAGCCAAGGTCAGCTCCATGGAAAAGACACTTCTTCTCAAGAGCAAAGAACTCCAAGACGCCCAGGACAAGTGTCACAAGGTATTTATTTATGCGATTGGCCACACCCATTGCTCCAGGAATCTGCAACCACTGTATGTCCAGGGATCTGTCAGATGCTGCTGATCATCCAGACTCGTGGTGGGCAAAGTGCTTTTCCTTCAGAGAGGTGGCTTCCTGTCCAGTACAAAGGGAGATGAATTTAGGCCATGCTGTTGCTGTAGATACTTTTAACTTAACAAGAAGCGGCTCTGGATTTTAAACAGTGCTTTTCTCAGCGTGCCACAGACGACTGCTTCTTCCTGCAGGCCCTGCCTCTTCATCAGACACACATTACAGCAGTACTGTTCTGAGGGCTCTTCCTCACTCATCAGCTCCTGCTTATGTAACTGTTGTCACGTCACTGCTTTTGGTGAACGTCTTGTAACTGTTGCTGTGCTCCAATAAAGGGAACCCGGTGGAGTCTTTTAACACTTACTGCTTGTTTTGAGACTTTTATGAGAGTTCCATTACTTTTCTCCCCGCTCTGTTCTGGATTTGACCATTTGCTCCTGACAAGGAGATGGGGGGAAACCATCTTCTGGTCCAGCATGGATTTGGGATAAGGTTAAAGTGACCCATCTCTGCAAGTCAGGTGAAAAATGATTGTGTCTTCTTTGCTAACTGGGGTTCGAAGAATGACTGAATATGAACAAGCAGCTTGAATGAATGGGGTGACTTAGACTTACTACTTTGTCCTTAAGAAGAACTGTGCATTCCTGGAGCAGAGACAATGGTATCGGAATTTAAACACCATTTGGAGAAACATAGCTAGAAGTCTCTTGGAGACAAATTCCTTACAAAGAGAGCTCTGAAAGTAGCAGTTAACAAAGCTTTTGAAGCCCCCCTTTATAACCTCTTGATATTTATTGCAGATGGAGCAGGAAATGACGCGGTTGCACCGGAGAGTGTCAGAGGTGGAGGCTGTACTTAGCCAAAAGGAGGTGGAACTGAAAGCCTCTGAGACCCAGCGATCCCTCCTGGAGCAGGACCTGGCCACCTATATCACAGAATGCAGTGTGAGCCCTTACACCAGTCCTTTCAGCTCTGAAGGCCTGAGATCTGGTGGTCTTTGTCTTTCTCTTCCATCCTGCTTTCAGTGGGGTACTTGATGGAGAGAAAATACTATGTGAGAGGATATCTGTTGAACATGGAGCCCTGAAGTGTTTGCAAAAGCTTGCTTGGTAGTTTTATTCAGATGTTGTTTCATGGTCATGTGCTTAGATCATGCAGGAGTGACTACTGTCCTGGTCTTGCTGAAACTCTTTGTGGTGTTTGTCTTACTGGCTGTGCTAGAACATGCCTGGGTTGTGCTTCTTGAAGGTTTCCTAGCTGGAAGAGGATAGGACCTTATCAGTGCCTAGACAGAAATCTTCAAGAAAAAATAGGATTAGGAAGTGGTGTTGCCTCCATCTGTGGTGTCCTGAGTTCAGACTGAGCCTGTTCCCCAGCACTGAGTCAGGGAAGATCTAGGACAGGTGCTATTTTTCAGGTAGAATATAAAAATGAGGCTGTAAAACCATGTCTTCAAAGATCATTTTTCATGAGAGCTGGAATGTCTGCCCAGTTGTCACTGGCAAGATTCCAGTGAGGATATTTTCATTCTAGTTGATAGTCTCTGTATTTTCAGTTGGATACACAATTATGTTTCCTCTCTTGTACCAAGAACAAAATATGCAGCTAATACTCTGTTCCAGAGGATTGAAAACCATTTCTGATGTCTTGGTTTGTTGGGAAGCACATCTTAAAATGGGGCCAAGTGATTTTCCTATACTGAATGATACTAGGCAAAGAAATAAAATTCAGTTTGTATCTTTCTGCTGATGAATAACACTCAGTTATAGGAGCACCACTCCATTGGTGACTCCAAATTTGGAGGTAAGGCATGTGGTGAGATACAAACTCAGCTCTTCTGTTCCTGATAGAAGTTTAACAGTGATTAAAGCGTTTGGCTCACTTAACAGCAACAAGAAAAATGTAAGTAACATGAAGCTGAAGGATTGTATCTAGGGTGTGAATTAATAGTGCTGGATAAAATATAGATAAATGCTGTCAATAATGGATGCCTTTTGTGATCTGTGTTTGGTTTTTGTCTCTAAACCTGATGTGAGGAAGTGGAGATTTGAACTAAGATTTGAGTGCACAGTGTTTGTAAAATGGGCTGCTTCTGTTCAGGTAGGAGCAGCACTGCCCATGAATTTCATTAGGGTTCCATCATTGGTGCCTCCATTTTTTGATGCCTCACTGCAGTCAAGGAGGCATTTGTGTAACTAAAGATCTTCGTTATACAACCATTTGAGAAACCAAAGCCTATGTATTGAACATTTTGCTTTCTGCAGAGCTTAAAGCGAAGCCTGGAGCAGGCACGGATGGAGGTGTCTCAGGAAGATGATAAGGCACTACAGCTACTTCATGATATCAGAGAGCAAAGCCGAAAACTGCAAGAGATCAAAGAACAGGTATTCCTGCTTCTTTGGGGAGCAGAGTGGCTGCCCACAATCAGGCATTCTTGGCAAATGCTAGCTCTGGTGCCAGGATTGTGCTCGGTGTTGATAGGCTGTGATAACTCCCAAGCTGTGTGATTTCACAGGGGGTCCTGAACAGTACAGGAAGCAACAAAATTCCACTTGTGTATTCTGCAAGTAAGCACAAACTCCAAACTTCACATTTTTCTTTTCCTAGTCCTGAAAGTACTTTGTCTATAAAATCAGCTTAGGAGAAAGTTGCAATGCTTTACTAACACGCTGAACTAGGAATGACCTATCCATTTAAAATGGTTAAGGTATGGAAAGTTCAGAAGTTAATGAATCTTCACCTGGGAGAGAACTGAGCTAATCTGAATTTTGTGTTGTTTTAAAAAAAATTTCTTCTTTATCTTACCATTTAAAATGCTTAATAGCATTTCAAAATAGAATATGTGTTCCTTAACTGTTCTTTTCCTGATTTTATCTGTTTGCAAAGTAGAAATGGATAATTTTCTTTTCCGTCCAAAGAATGTTGAAAATTCATTAATTCACATAGTTGTCAATAAGGAAAAAAAAAAGTCAAAATTAAATTAAAACATTGTGATAAATGTGGTCATTGCAAGAGAGAACCCATTCAGTTTTATGAATTAACAGCAACATACTGCATTGAGAAAAAGAAATTGAAATTTGCTATAGCATTCAAACAATTCTTTGTAATTATCTGTTGGTTTTCATCTTCAAAGCACTTTACAAACATTAACTGACTCATTTCAAAGTCTCTGAGACAAGGAAGCCCAGAAACCTTGGTAATAATTCTCCAGACATGAGTAGCTCTTATGTAAAAAGTAATGAAATGCAAACCCAACCCTCTGGATGTAGCTGGCCTCCATAGACTTCCCCAGCATTCTTCTGGGTGGCTGCTTTATGTAATACAAGGGATCTAAAGCTTCCTGCTCTCTCTTCTGGTGCTTTGCTGGCAAAGTTGCTTTAAATACTGAAATGTGGAACATTTTTGATGATTTTAAGTATCCATAGATTCTCAGGCAGTACAGACACATGTAACAGAGGAAACATAATGCAAGTAATTTCTAATCAAGCGCTTTGTCCCAGAATCTCTTAATTTGGCTTGTGAAGATTCACAGTGACATAAAGAGGCTGCTTAGTTCAACAATTGAATCCTGCAGACTTTTATGTCTGAGGTGGCCTTCTGAGCTGTGTGAAACACATGTACAAGAACGTTGCAACCTAAAATGCTGAGAGTTTTGTGCTGACTCATATGAGCAGGTGGATCTTGGCCATTAAAAATTTGGACCATGATTTTGAGGTCAGAGGGAGCTGGGAATTGGAAGAGCCCCTTAGAGTTTTGCTGTTGGAAACCTGAGGCTTGAGAGAGAATGAGTCAAATCAACAGCAAATCAGAATCTTCAAAACCCAATAATTAGGCATTTAATGTGTTCAGGGGGGAGGCTGTAGGGTCAACCTAACCTCAGGTACTTGGATAGAAGGGTTTGTGGGGTTTTTTGTTTGCTTGGGGTGTGTGTTTGGTTTTTGCTTTGTTTTGTTTTGTTTTTTTTGTTTTAACTAAACCTGTGTTCTGGTCATTATTTGATGAAGAACTGTACTAACAGAAAAACTTGCAACGAATCAGAATCTGTATTATTTTGAAAGCCCCACTCATTTCTGTGTAGTTCCCTGATGTGATTTGCTCCAGGTACATGCCCTGAACTTTATATTTTAACACTCTGACCAGTGCATATCTCAGAAGTTTGTTCTGTGTTGCCTTGAGTGGTGTGGCCTGTTCCTCTGACCTGATCTTAAGACTTATTCAAAGATGGTCTTGCAAGTGTGATGAAACAAGAAAACCTGAAATATTACTAATTATCTCCTCTTCTTTCTTCTTTTCTCCTTCCCCATTCTCCTCCCTTCCCAAATGCTCATTGTCACAGTGGCAACTATTGTCATACCTGTAATTCTTTGGTCAAGTGTTTGCTGATAAAAAAGCCCAGTATTTTAGGAAGTCTAAACAAATTTTGATTTCTGAGTAGAACATTTATTCCATCAAAATGTTCTGCCTTTTTTATTCATAAATGTATTTGTATGAAAGGAATATTTGAGTTAATACATGCTTAGTTACTAGAAAAAAGCTCTAATTCTTTCCAGCAAGAAAGTAAGTTCATCCTTCCATAGGAGATGAACTGGAAAGAGTAGGTCCTGTCTGCCTTACAAACTGGAGAGCCAAATCTTGGATTACAAGTCAAAGATCCATTCTTTGCTCCCTGTAAGGGACAGTAAAAAATCTGCTAAAGGCCTGGCTTCTTTCAATATCTGCATAAGCTCTCCATGCTGGAGAATGAGGGGCTGCCATCAGGGTCAGTGCTCAGGCAGTCACTCGTGGAGCTGGAGGCAGCTGCCTGTCTGGAGGGAGCGATGACAAACCTGATTCTGTCACGAGACAGTTACTCTTCTGAACATGGGGGTAGTCAGGCATACTGTAAGATATTAAAATGGAAAGAAAGATAGACTCCCCCACTGTCAGTCCTTCATAATCTTTGTTCCTAACTCTTGATGTGCATGTTTTCCACTTGTTCTCAGCTTTGTAAAAAGTACTTCCATTTTGGAAAAGGTTTTTGGTGGTTTTTTTTGGGCCTTTTTTGCTTTAGAGTAATTTTATAAAATTCATACTTACAGGACTTAGTAAATGCTAAACATAGTTAATTTCTTTCCTTCAGTGAAGATATGTGAAGCAATCTCTTGAGCTAGCCTCAGTTTGAGTTCCCAGTCTCATTGAGATAGTCAATTCAAATGTTCTTTTCTTCTCCCACCTTCCCCATCCAAATGCCCTGTCTTGTAGTCTCCTGCATGGGAAATCTTTATTTCTGCCTGTATTGACAAATATCTTCTATGAGCAATGAGAGTTTTAGATAGTTTTTCTAAGATAACATTGGTTTTAGGTTGTCTCCCATACAGAGAGATCTTTTGTGATGTGATCCTTTTTAACTCTGTCAGGAGAAAACAGCTGATGGCTGGAAGCCACAGTGTGCTGCCCCTCTGCTTCTCCTTTCCTTTTACCCAAGCTGTGCAGATCTGTGATAACTGTCATGTTATCAGCCTGAGAAAATAGATCTTGAGGGAGCATCTGGGCATTTAGTAGAGACATCAACTCAAAGGCACATTTCTGTTTCAGGAATTAGAAATGTAAGTAATTTTTATCATTTGTTTGTAGATGTTTGTGTGTGTTCCTGCACTCTCAAAAAGTCAATGTTTTGACTTTGAGGTATTGAGTTGAAAGTGGCAAGACTCAAACCAGAACCCCATGGATGCTATTTTAGTTAGTTTTTATTGTTTTATTTTCTACTTTACCTTTCTCCTACGTGCTCTTAAATGCATCTCTTGCCTGCAGAGTCAGTATTCTGGAATCTGCTGCTCCAAGCGTTTCCCCTGTTGCCTCTAAACTGTAATCCCTTCTCCTTCCCTTGCACCCAACTGCAGGAATACCAAGCTCAAGTAGAAGAAATGAGGCTGATGATGAATCAGCTGGAAGAGGATCTGATCTCTGCTCGCAGGCGCAGCGATCTTTACGAGTCGGAGTTGAGGGAGTCCCGCCTGGCAGCTGAGGAATTCAAACGTAAAGCTGCTGAGTGCCACAACAAACTGCAAAAGGTAGTTTAGGCTTCATGGGAGAGGGGGCTGAGGCTTGCTGGAATATCCAGTGCTGTTTGACACGTGCACATGAGTTGTGGGTGTGCACTTCAAAGATTAGCGTGGTTTGTGCAACTAACACAGCGTGTTTTTCAGTTGTACACTCAAAATGGTGTGATTTATGTTTTGTGTAACTGCTGGTGTTTAAATTGCATGAGGTGATGACTTGATAGAAGCCCAGTTTTTCCTGAGATTTTAATGTATTTTATATTTAAGTTACAGGTTAAAGATCAAGGAAAAAATGAGGCAGGAGAGTTGTATACCAAACTGGAAAAGGTTTGTTACTTCAGTGTCCTACATTTTTCTTCCTGGCTCTTTCATGTTGTGCACAGAAAGCAAGAATGACTTTGGCTAGTCAGTGGCATGCATGGCCTCACAGCCCCCACCCCCTTTCATTTTAGTTTTTGAGACATCTTAGTGTGATTCACTGTTCTCTCTGGTTTGATGTAAAGCTGTGTCTGGATAACCTGTTCTTAAAGGACTGTGCTGAGAAGCCGGGCAAAGACAGGCTGTTATGTGTCATCCAAGTTTGGAGTCAGACTGGGGATACATCAGGGTTTTCTTTACTCAGAAAGAACAGCAAATAAAAGCAAGAAGTATTCTCAGTGTTCTCACACTGACAATCTACTTGGCAACCAAAATATTAAATCAATTAGAAGTTAGCAAAATGGGAATGGATTTTCCAAGGAGTGTTTTGGTGTGTTGGAATTACAGGGGGAGCCCAAGATTTTTGGGAAGTGCATTAAAACAAATATGGTATCATAAGCAAAGAGTATTTTCTCCTCTTTGGTTTTGACTCTTTCCCTCCATCTTTTTATCTAACTATAGATCAATACTGAGCAGCAGGCCAAAATCCAGGAGCTGCAGGAAAAGCTGACAAAGGTAATGACTGGGTGGTGAAAGTGAGTTTTTCCCAAGATTTCCCAGTGAAACCTTAATGAAGAGGAGGGATGCACTTTGTTTTACCCTCAAAAATAGAATTAGTCATAGCATGGGGGACGATAAGGAAAAGGGGGTGGGAACTGGTATCTGAAATCACTGGTGCTCTCAAAATGCTTTTGGCTCTTGAGACATGTCAGCAGTGTTTATTTTTACAAATGAAGCTGAGTCAGAACTGGAGTAGTGTAGAGAAATTCTCATTTAAAGGCCTGTTTGGGTATGCTCTGGGCAGTGCACTGGTCCCTGGCTTCTGGAGACAGAGTTCAGCTGGTTTTAGCTCACTAGTAAAACACATGTTGGGCTTGGTTTAGTCTCCCAGTATGGTCTGCTTTAATCACACAACAGTTCAGTTCTTCACAGTAAAACTGTTGAATGATAAGGATTCACAAGATTTAAAACATCAATGTCTGCTGAAAGTAGTGTGGAATATCTAATGTTGGCTGTTGTGGTCAGTGTGGCACTGAAGGGTCACTATAAGAACAGTCAGGGAACTTATCTTATTGGAATCCCTCAGCAGAAAAGAAAGGGGTTGTATAATCCCTGGTTGAGCTTTTCAAACTTTGGTACCTGCTGAGGGAGAGCTTTTTCAAGAGTTAATGATCATGAATATGGAGGCCAAAACTACATAAAAACAGTGCTTCTAACATTTCAAAACGATCATGTTTTAATCTCCTATTTCCTTTTTTACCTGCATTAATGCCAAGGAATTATCTGCAGGCCAACAGGTTTCTCTCCTTGTCCTTTACTAGGAGTATTTTATGAGTTCTTTCCAAGAACTTGGGCTGAATTTGGGGATGGACTTAAATGGACTTAACTTGCAGGATGTAGTGTCAAGTAACTTGCAGTATAGCAAGACAAATGTGTATCCTAGATTTTAATTTTTTTGTGAAATGTAGGTCAAAATTATGTAGCAGAAGTTAGAATTTGGACTCCTGCACATGTGAATTCAGGCTGTTAGACTGTTAGATCTGTAGTGGTTTTATTGAGAATGTTAACCATCTTGAAGTTCTGAACCTTTCACACACCAAATTTTTGTGTTTGCTTTTTGTATAATACCTTTTTTCTTCTCTTTTGACCTCAGGCTGTGAAAGCCAGCTCAGAGGCAACTGAGCTCCTGCAGAATATCCGTCAGGCAAAGGAGAGAGCTGAGAAGGAGTTGGAGAAACTGCAGAACCGGGAAGATTCTAATGAAAGCATGAAGAAAAAATTGCTTGAAGCAGAGGTGAGAGCTGAGTGTTTGTCTAGAGTAAATTAGTTATTGGGTTGTGTCTTAGATTAGGAACCCTCAACTGGGTGGCTCTGAGCAGCAGGTATTCCTGTAGTAATTCTTCAGGGGAGAGTGTTGTTAGACATAAATCCATTTTTAATTAAAAACTATATTTCTTTGAGGAAAATGGAGGGGTTTTGTTTTCAGTGAGGAGTCAATAAGGACATGTGGTTAGTCTGGGGGATTTGGGGGATGATGAGGATTCAAAATATGAAACCCAGCCATATATTGACTGCTTCAGCCTGTTTTCTCTAGAAACTACTCCTTGCTTTGTGCTAGTGCAGAGTTGGGTGGCCTAAACAGCAGCTCATAATTGCTCTGCAGGAACGGCGCCATTCTCTGGAGAATCAAGTGAAGAGATTAGAGACTGTGGAACGAAGAGAAAACCGCCTGAAAGAGGATATTCAGACTAAATCTCAACAGATTCAACAGATGGCAGAAAAAATTCTGGTGAGCAGAGGTGAAAATGAAACTTTGAGGGTAAGAGTTTGTGAGAAAGGGGTAGGGAAGAATCAGAAGACGTAGAACTGCTTTGAATAAGGTGGAAATTGTTGAATAAAGGGATTTGTTTCCTGTACAGTCATACTGGAGAAAGCTTAAGCATTCAAATACTATTTGCACCACCAGTTACAAACTCACTCCTCTACCTTTAGTTTTAATAGTGCTTCAAAATTGTAGTCATGTCAGTGGGAAAACTTTTCAGTTAACGCAGTAATATTTAAATTATTTACTTGATGATTGTTTCAGAGGTAAAACATTCTGAGGGTGGGTTACTGCAACAACAAAAACATCTTTCTTTTAAAGTAAATTGCAGAGGAATTTAGAGGTCAGATCTATTAGAAATACTTACATTTTGAAGCAGAGAGAAATTAGTCACCCAAACTGTTCATCTCCAAAGATATTTGTTAGGAAACCATTTGCACCCACATAACTTCTGTGTTGGCAATTTCTTGTTTCTCTCCTGGTTAAATCTATTAAAGCAAGTTAGTATGTCAGTCTCTAGTGAACCAAGCAGAGGGTGTTTCTAATACCTTTGCTTCGCTGGGACAGAAGGTATAATTTAACAGTGGAATAATTAAATTTATTTTGCCTTCCTCATGAGTTTTCTCTGTGTGTTGCCAATATGACAAGGAAAAAAAGGACTGTGTTTTACTGGTAGCAATGCCAAGCTGAGACACACCTGAAGAAGGCCAAATGGAAATGTAAAAATAAACATATTTGGAGTCAACAGATGACCCAGGCTTGTTCTGGGTGCATCAGAATGCCTGAGCAGTGTCAAGAAAAGGTAGAATCAGTTCTTTAGTAGTGCTGTTCCTTTCAAATTGTTTTGATAGCAGCAGTGCATGGTAAGTGGGAGACTATGGTTGTGCTGGGCACAAAGCCAACATTATGTTTAGAAATAGTGTAAAACTTTGAATTGTTTCATAAGCCTCTTGTGTATATTTGAGGATTGTTCCTTGGTTTTGATTATGTTCTCTGTGGAGGAGAAAGTGGAAGGGAAGGCAGAAATATCAACTAATTGTTTTACACCATGAGATATGTTTAGCTCTTCTTATAGATAGTTTCCATGGAGTCCTGACAGAATGTTGGAGGGGCACAAGAGTATTTTATTTAAAAAAAGTCAAACAGGCATTGAAGAAATAATCTTTCAGAGTCTTTCCTAGTCCCTTGCAACTGCTCTGGGAGCACAGGGTACTGGTCTTTTTTTCTCCTCTCCTACCCTGTACCTTCACTCAAGTTTTCTCCTCAAACATTTTTGACTTTTCCTGATATAGAGAGGTAAGAAGGGAGTTGAAGATGCAGAATTGCTTAGAATAAGGGGGAATTGTTGAATAAAGTTATGGTTTTCATGGATTCTTATGTAACAGTACCTGAGAAGTACTTGCTCATCTGTCTGTAAGGAACTGATGAAGAAGTAAGAAACAAGTTAGAGGAGATACTTCTCCCTGCCTGAAAGTGCAGATCATTGCTGTTGTGCCAATAACAAAGTCAGTGCTACATAGAGAATACTGAGTGAGAGCAGGAATGGTAAGAGATTACCTTTTCAAACCCACACTGGCTGTTAAGTGCCACTGCAGGAACTGGTGAAGTTCTGCTACAATATGAGCAGTCTGATGCTGGGAGCTTTGAAGCTGCTGCTGATCTGGTTGTCTGATTCTCTGCCAGGACCTGAAACGTGTGGGTTTCTGGGGGAGGTGAGTTGTCCCTCTTGTTGCTGGGAGACATATTTCAATTGCAAAAAGCAGCAATCTCCATTCCATGCAGGAGTGTCAGGGACTAGGCACTGTTGATGACCTACTTTTGGTGAACCTCCTCTTTGATTCTCACTTCTGGAAAAGGAGGTCTATTGCAATTACTGAAGCAAAAAAGGCTTCAAGATAAGGAAGATTGGGAAATGTATTCAAGATGAGGAAGATCAGGAAAGAACATATCAAAATACTATGGAAAATGCTAAAGCACACCCAAATACCAGGAAATTTTCCTGTGCTAGGCAGTAATGAGGGCAGACAGGAGATCCAGATGCACCTCAGCACCTGAACTTTCTAAGCAAGAGTCATGCCAGTGGTTGTGAATGGCAGTCCTGGACCTGCTCCTGTTCTAAGGAAATTGTTGGAATGGCAAATATGACAGTAAATGAGCATAAAGTTGTAAGCTTGGCTCTTAGAGGTGTCCTGTTGAAAGCTAATTATATCTATACCCCAAATAATATAATCAGACTGCAGAAATATCTAATTTCTGAAATAGTTTCAGTCATGTACAGTAAGGACTTAAATAATTTCTATCTGATGTGAAATAAAGAGGCTAGAAAGATTCTAGTATGTTCTGCCACATATATTGCATCCTGTACTTTTCATTTTTGAAGCCATTTATAAATAGCATTTCTGACAACATTTGTCCAAGGAATACAGCAAAGTAAATGCTATTCCCCCTCTGAATGCAGAATGAAAAGCACAGACAGCAGTACCCCGTTATTGAGGTCTGCTGTGAGAAAACAAGTGAGAGACCTTGTTAAAAATAGATCTGAACTTCCTGTGATGCCACTGCAGCTATAAAATGTTTATAACTGTGTGTTTTCACCAAATGTCCTTGGCCTATCTTTGGGTATATTTTAATGGGAGATGAAGATTCTTACCATGGAAGTAGAAGTCTTTGTCCTTAGCAGTGTTCCCACTCTGCAGTAGATGGGTCAGGAGCAAAATGTAGACTTAAAGTTGATAATATTCAGGTCTCCTAATGCTTGGGTTTTTTTTTTTACCATGACAGCCCTGGGCTTGGGATTTTTATATTGTGAAGCCTTAAAAAAAGAAAATGAATGTTTGGTACCTGTTTAATACGTATTTACAGCACCTACCATTTCCTTGTGCCTGAATATGAGTTTTTGCTGCTTTTAGGAGCTGGAGGAGAAGCACCGTGAGGCTCAGATTGCAGCACAACATCTGGAGTTGCAGCTGAAGCAGAAGGAGCAATTCTATGAGGAGAAACTCAAAGTAAAAATATCTTCTCTTCCTACAAGCTTTTGTGGGTAGAATGAGTTCAGGGAAAAACAGTTGCCTTGAGGCTCTGATGGCTTTGTCTTGTGAGTTGCCTTCTCGTTACCATTGCTGCAGTGTTGAGGGAGCTTAGTGGAATCTAAATCAGTTTTCTCCTATTCTTTCTGCCATTGTACCTTATCTGGGGCACTGGATAAGGAGAGGTGGCATTTGAAGCCAGAACTACAGGAAGGCATTTGCTGGCTGTAATTTGACTTTTGCTGACTAAATAATACTTGGTTAATACTGTTGAACCTCACACCCTGAAGAAGCTTTCAGTTCCCACTGATTTTCCATGAGTGTTCAGTCAGCCTACCTGCAAATTTTGAATGCAGCAAATAGTAGACCATTTCTGAAATTCCATCTTCTTGGAGCTGGAACATCTGCCAGGAAGCCACAGAAACCACCCACTTTGTTTTTGTCTTTTCCAGGGTAGCATTAACAAATAGTTAGAAATAGACACCATCTAAAATTAGGAAAAACAAGCTGGCAAATAGGAATATGTGCTCTGGCTAAGGATTTTTCTAAAGAACTTGCAGTATGACAGCCAGTAAATGCATTTTGTGAGAATCTTTGCTAAGAACAAATTATTCTCAGTGGGAACAGTCTTTATCTCATACGTTTATCTAGTACTTTAATTCTACATTTTAGCTTAAATGTGAGAGGATGTAAGAGGAGAGAAGAAATTTCTGTGGGAGAAATATGAAGGAAAAAAGAGAAGTAAGGAGATTTGCTGGCAGATCAGAGCATGTGGTTATCAGTAATGAAAGTGATAGAAAGCAGGAAGATCAGATGTAGATGTTGAGAAATAAGTGATATAAAAACTGGAAAATAGGGATAGGCATTGGAATAAGAATAAAAAGAGAACTGGTGTATTAAGGGGCCTTTGATGTAGGGTTTAATAGGAGGAATCAGGAAGCCAGGTGAAAGGTTCAAAGGGATGAAACAGGACATGGGGCTTTTGTAACTGGAAAAGTAAAAAGTATCCTTTTTGTGCCTTTGAAAAACTCGTCTTTGAAGGAAGAGGCCTTCAGTTTAACAACTGATTTAGATCTCTGGTCATACATATACAACATGCATTTCTAGAAAAAATGTAGCAATTTGTTACTTTAGTCCAGCTATTTGTGCCTCAAAAATAAGGTTTTTATTTTGGTGTTAGATTTTTGTCTCTGACTGGAAGAATTCATGTGGTCTCAGTTGCCTTCTCATCCATACCTATGGAACTCACAAATTACTTGTGAGCCCTGTTGGTAGGGCAGCCAAAGTATGGGCACTTGCCTATTTCTTCTGCTGTACATATTGGGACAGAGAGTATTTTCTGTTTTCTGTTGCATTAGGCTGGAACAGTTACTGAACACAGTTTATATGAGTTAAAATAATAATTAAAAAATCTACAGTATTTCCATATCTCTGTAAAATCCGATTGTTAAATTCAGTCTTTAGAGATAACTGGGAGAGTGCTCTTTTTGGAGTTTGCTCTTCCATGGATTTCATGCAATTGCATCACAGATTTAATTTTGCTTGAGATAAGACCAATTGCTTTAAAAAAAAATCCATCTTGATGATTTTCTTTCTGCTTGCCCTTTGCCCAGTGAAACAGATATAATTTAGACAAAAGAAATGTCTTCATTTAGGTGTTGGAAAATCAGATGAAGAAGGATCTTGCAGATAAGGAAGCACTTGAGAATATGCTCAGAAGACATGAAGAAGAAGCACGTGAGAAATGCAAAGTCCTGGCTGAACAGAAGGCGGTATGTGGTGTTGAGCTGGAAATCAAAGCTGTCTGAAGAGCAGCTTTCTGAGGCTGATTTCAAGCAAGATAATGTTGTTTGAGGTTCTGTAGTCCTGCTGAGCTGCTTTGGAGGAAATTCACAGATTAATACGAATTTTTAAAGATTTTTTTTTAATTTAGAGTATCTTCATAAATATTTCCTTAAAAAAAGCCATGCAGCTTGCTGTGTACCCCTCATTTTGTGCCTTGATAATAGAATGGCTGCTTTTCCCTAACATTAAAGCAGTAGAAAGCAGCTGCAAATAGCTCCAGTAATTGCATGTGTGTTGCTCATTTTGGCCATTTGATCAGTTTTCTTTCAGCCCTTTTTGTTTCTGGAAGAAGTTCAGACTTTTTAATAAACTTTATTTTTGTAACCGCTCGTGTTGTGCAGTCTCAAAGGCTCACTGCTTGTTTCAGATGATCAATGCAATGGACTCGAAGATCAGGTCACTGGAGCAGAGAATTGTGGAATTGTCTGAGGCCAACAAACTGGCAGCAAATAGCAGCCTCTTCACCCAGAGGAACATGTAAGTGTGGCAGCTGCTGTCACTGCTGAACAGGTCTCAGGAACATGACCTTAAAGCCTTTTCCAATTGAAATTATTCTCCGATTCACTGTGTAAAAGTGGCTCTTTTTTGCAGGCCTGCTGTGCTCCCTGCTTGTTTTTCAGTGATAGCCTTTCAAAAATGTGCTTTGTTCTTCAAAGAGTTGTGGCTCACTGTGTATTTTGTGTTTTCTCAAACATGACTGGAGAAATTGGTTTCTATTACAGTGTTTATTTTGGAGCATTTCCTAAGGCAGGTGATTCGAGTAGGTTTGCCAAATATGTTAAATGAATACTTATAATTTTATGTCCAAAATACCCCTGGAGAAGCATGCATTCCTTTTTTAAACATAAACATTGCTAATAGATTTATGTTTTACTCAGTTCCCCTGATACATGATTTTGAAATTGGAAACATTAAACACCTTTCACTCATAAACATTCCAGCATGCCCTGATGGATGAGAGGACAAAGGAAGAGCATTAGATTTTTAAGCCAAGAATTTCTCTGAATGTTTTTGAATTCTTCTGTTTCAGATCCTTTTGTCTGCCTGAACTTTATTTTTCATTGCATTTTAGCTGAGATTCCTTGTCCTTACACTGTTTTTCCTTCATAAATGACTTAGAGGTTTTACTTCAAGTGTAGGAAAAAGGATTGTTGGATACATCCTGCAGGGCAGGGCTAAAACAGTGTTTGCCCTTCATGAGTTCAGAGATTCACCAGCTTTGCCTGTTTGCACAAAGGTTTCAGAGTCTATCAGCTGCTGGATCTGACATCAGGTGGTGCTTTTGTGGGAAGCAATTTGGATAGATTCACCTTTAATATTGAATAGAATCAGACAAGGATGAGTTTTGCCAAAGACTTGCATTGGTTCCATTCCTTTTCTGTGGTTGTTGTGCCTCCAGATATGTAATGGTTCCAATTTTCATTGCATTTCAAATACCTTGCAAGTTATTTTAGCCTGAGCAGCCAAAAATATTCAGAGAAATAACTGAGGAATTTAATTGTGTTGCTTAATGCTCCAGGTGACCTCCAGTTAATCACCCAGGGAGTTTGTTGAGGCAGCAAAAGCCATAATTTACCTTCAGTTTAAAATAAAGGAGAAATGTCTCAAGGTGGAGCAGGGAAGTGTATGGAAGGTTGAGTGTCTCAGTCATGGGTGCTGAACTGAGTGTAAGGACTTAGCTGAACTGGGAGCACCCTCTGGGAACTGTATCCTTGACTGGAGAGGCACAAAATCCAAGAAAAAGCTATAATAATGTTTTAACATACAACTTAAAATAGATTATTGAGAGACATATTGTCAAATGATGAACTTTGCAGGATTGGTAGGAGATAGTGCAGAATTAGCAACATTTTGAGAGAAAATTGCTTAATTATGCATGCAGATAGTTAATGAATTTGTGCTTATTTTGTGAATTGGGCTATTGAAAATGTATAAATTGTTGTTGGACTACATTTTGAACCCACAAAAGCTGCAGCTAATCTGAGCATGCATCAAGAGGAGAGCTAGTGATTAAACCCTTCAGAGGAGAGGGGAGCTCTGCAAGCTTTTGTTCCAGCAGTATCTGAGGAAACCAATGATTATCAGGTTCCTGAGAAGATAGCCCAGTAAACAGCAGGAAATGAAATAACACCATTTGACAGTTCTGGCTGACAATAATCTGGAGAGGTAAATTAAAAAACAGAGAGGGTGAAAGGGTGGTTTTGCTTGCAATGCACAGAAATGTGAGTCAGAAGACTTAAGTTCTATTTTTAGTTTTGTAAGTCTTCCTATTTGATCTTGGGCAACCCACATAATTTCCCTGGGATAGGATTAATAACAGCTTATCTCACAGTGAACTTCTTAAAATATTAATTCATTAATATATGTAGAGCTTTGTGAGTTCTAAGGAGAAAGCACTCTATGAGGCAGAATTTTCCAATGCATGATAATACAATTCCAGGAACTGTAAATAATGCAGAAAGACTTTTTTTTTTGAGGGTGTCCATTTCAAATGGTGATAATTAATCATAGCCAGCTCTCAAAATTCTTATGAGAACGAGTAATTATTTTTGTTCAGTTTGTGGATTAACTCTTTGATCAGAGACAGCAAAGCTTCACTTCAGTGTAGGTCAAGTTCTGTGTCCACTACAACTTTCAAAAGTCCCCAACAAAACAACCTCAACACACTACCCCCAATCCTAAAGCATGGGGTTCCTCTTATCTCATGGAAATATACAGTGAGAAAGCAACTCTTAGAATATAATTTTCCTCTGTAGAAAAATATGTGACAAGGAACAGATGAAATGAGAAGAATGAGCTGTATTTTATACCAATACAGATTACCCTGTGCAAGATTCATTTGACTGTGCAACTTGCAAATATGAAATTTTAGTGCTCTGGGCATATTTTGATGAATACAGTAGTATTTTAGCTGGGATGTAGAATTTAAACCATGAACTTATTCAACAGCAAGCTTATCTTCTTCCTTACTTCACCCCAGTGGAATGACATGTTAAAGGCATTCCGAGTTTGTCACTTGTGTATTTCTCCTCTCAGGAAAGCCCAAGAGGAGATGATTTCAGAGCTCAGGCAACAGAAGTTCTACTTGGAAACACAAGCTGGAAAGTTGGAGGCCCAGAATCGAAAATTAGAAGAACAATTGGAAAAGATGAGTCACCAAGATCACACTGACAAGAACCGCCTGCTGGAGTTGGAGACACGGCTGAGAGAGGTGAAAACGTGGCTCTAATCCCCCTCAATAAACTTTCTTAAATGTATCCCATTTTGTGAATATAGTGAGAACTAGAGTTAACTTGTTGTAGGGGTCTTTGAAAGTGTATTAGTAACTGAAACAAAATCTCATTAAAAGGAAATAAATGTAAGTATTAAGGACTTGTCATCCTGCCTCTGAGCTTTTAGATCATCTTGTTTTCTCAGAATTCTATTTATATGTTTGTTTGTACAATACTCTTATAATGCTGTCTGGGTAGAGAATAATAGCTCAGTGATGTACAGTGACCAGACAGATTACCTGTAGCCTCAGAGTCTACAGCTTAGAAAGCAAAGGACACAACACAATTGCTATAAAAACACAGGAACCTGCTGCTTCATGCGCCATTTTCAGAGTTTTCTGGAAAGAAAGCCTACAATAATATGGAAATATCCACTTTTAAACATCTGTGAGCTGGGCTTCATTTTTTATTTTGCACTGACTAGTTTGGATTTACAAATTCTTCTCCAGTCTCAGTCCACTAATTTTCAGCTAAGGCTGAAATCTTGCCTTTAGCTAAGGTTGTTGGGCAGCCAACCTGTCCTTCTTTGGCCAGAAGCTGACTGAGACCACTGTGAGGTTTCTGACAGCCTTGTCACACATCTCCAGCACAACAGATTCCCTTGGGATAGCAGGGAGCCTGAAGAAGGTGCTAAGGTTTGGAATTGGTTCTGAACACTGAGATGTGTTCTAGTCGTTGATTTCTAATCTGTGGAGTGACATGTTTATCCCTGTGTGTGCTGCAAGACAATCTTCATCAGAAACCATTCAGGTAAACCCAGAGCCGGATGAGCTGGTGGGTTTCTTAAAAAGGAATCTGAAGGGAAGATGGAATAGGAAAACCAATTGCAAATTGTATGTAATGTATGCCCAGAGATTCCCAAATAAAGATCCTTAAAGACTCTTAGTGAAGAAAGTTCATCACAAAATACTTCAACATTTTACATCAGTGTTTGATATGTTTCAGTTACAGCTGGAACTATTCTTGTGCCCTTGTTTCAAAACGCCACGTTGCTTTTTCCAAGAAAACCAGTGGATTTTATGGAGCAGACAAAGCTGTGTCCTTGATTTCTCAGTGCCTTAGGCAATGTCAGGATGTGGTTTTGGGAATAGACATGGCAATGGTATCTTAAAGCGGATTCTGAAATCGAGCCTACGTTGCCTGTCATGTCTTTGTCAGTAACTTACATTTGGATACTCCTTTGTCTTTCTCCAGGTCAGTCTAGAGCACGAAGAGCAGAAGCTGGAGCTGAAGAGGCAGCTGACAGAGCTGCAGCTGACCCTGCAGGAGCGGGAGTCCCAGATCACCGGGCTGCAGGCTGCACGGACAGCCCTGGAGAACCAGCTCCGCGAGGCCAAGACCGAGCTGGAGGAGACCACAGCTGAGGCAGAGGAGGAGATCCAAGCCCTCACGGTGAGCCCTGACACTTGCTCTGAGCTGCAGATGCACAGCAGAATTGTGCAGGTGCATGATTCATAAAGAAGTTGAAAGAAATGGGTATGATTTAATTTTTAGCTTTCAGAAATGGATGTGGATTGTGGATTGTGCCTTGTGTTGATAGAGGCATGAATGGCTAAAATGTCTAATTTTACCTTTAACCACATGAATACTTCCTAGTAATGGTTCATTGCTGCCAAAACTGACTGATGGCTTGTAGGACCATTATTATTTTTGTTTTGAGGTGAAAGTTGCATCTGAAATTGGTATTGTTAGGAGTTTAACTCTGTGATTTACTTTAATCACAGATTTTATTTAAATAATAGCTCATGAGTTTAGAAATACTTGATGGTCAAAATGTTTTGTTGATTTTTTTTTTTTAAATCAGTTACCCTGCTTTGAGGATACTTATTCAGGGGGAAAAAAACCCCACCAAATTCATAGGGAGAGTGTTCTATCACATAATTTTATTCCAATGCTTGGTTAATAAAAAATTGTCATATGGGTCTTGCAGTCTGGTGAGGTGTGTGAGTTATAGGAAGGAAAACAAAGTTCAAGTTCTGCCACCCTCTTCCACCCCAACCCTCTGTAAATGGAGTTCAAGATTATATGCTGCTGGTTGCTGTCTGTTGAGCACAAAAGGATATTTTCAAGCTGTTTGATTCTAAGAAATATTTCCTTCACAAAAGATTCTCAAGGTTGTGGGTAGAGAGTGTGACCTGCTACCAGCTAACCCTCACCTTGAGCAGCAGCCTTTAATGCCCATCAAATCCTGTCATTTGGAAGTGCTGAAAATGTGCATTCTCGTGCTCCAGTGGCATTTAATCAAAGAACTGTTCTGAATATTGCTGCCATTGCTGGTTTTTGGGAGGGGAGGTGGGCTCAGCTGACACGGGTGCTGCTATTGTGCTGATGCTTTGGGTGGATGAATGGCAGAACCATTCCCTCAGTTCTAAAGTGGGCACAGGCTGGGCAAGTGCAGCAACAGCATCGAGGTCTAAGAATAACTGAATAGAAATGGCATCAGGTTCCTTTTTGCTCAGAACTGAGGCAGTCCCTTCCCAGCTGAAAGCTTTGCATAACAGCCAAAAATCACTGCCAGGGGGCTGGCAATGCACTTGGGATCTTTACCCAGCAGTGAAACAGATGAATATTCATGACCTGTGTTCAGGCAGTTATTGCTCCAGTTAATGGGGCAAACTGGTCGTGCTGGACCAGCTGCTGTGAGACAGTCCAGCTCAGTGGGCTTGGGACTATTCCTGTCAAGTTTTTTACATACTTTCATCTCTCACATTGCCTGTTGTGGTAAGATAGCTTTTAAGCTCTCATTTTTGACTTCTGCTGAATGATTTTTTTTTCCTGTTTAGTCTCTTGGCTGTAAGGAAAATGTTCTGAATGAAGAAAGGTGGCTGGATGTGCTTGTACACTAACCTTTCCTATGTTAAATTTTGAGATAGCCATGACATTAGACACTTGTTAAATCACTTTGAATTTTGAGAGAGGCCATGAGGCTGAAACAAGAACTTTTTGCTTTGTCATGCTTTGCTTGTAAATTAGGGGATAAAATGGTGCATGCAATACTGCATTCTTTAAACTGAGTGTTTGAACTTTTCTGTACTTTAGATGCTGTCCTCCAAAGAATTGATTATTATGTTTTATCACTGCTTTTTAGAGAGGCTCAGGCTTAAATGGGACTTTATGGTAGGGTTCAGGTAGATTGGCAGAGCTGTTTGAGGCAGCTTGCATTATACATCATTATAGTTTTTCTTTGCAAGCAATAAATTGTATGCAGTATTTATTTCTATGAAACACCAATCTGGATATGGAAGTAAAACCAACTCAAATTAAAATGTCAAGAATGTAAACTTAACATGGGATCAGCAAGTCTTCTGGTGACCATTTCAAATGGAACCTGTTACATAATTCCATTCTTGAGCTTGTTCATTTTCCTAAAGCACTTCAGAGTTGGGAGCATAAGTGTGTTTTGATGAAGTAGGATGGGACTTTTACTAATCAGTTCTTTGCCACTGCAAAGTGCTTTCATAGCCTGCAGCATCTGCTTCCAAACTTTGCTTGCTGGTAGATTGTTCTGCAGTTTGTTTAGCAACAGCATTCTCAAATTCTAATGTATGAAAAATTGATGATTAACTTCTTACCTCCTTTAGGCACATAGAGATGAAATCCAGCGTAAATTTGAAGCCCTTCGTAATAGCTGCACAGTGAGTATTAAATACAGATCATTGAATTATTTTGAAATTAAGGCTAATGAAACAAACAATTTCCTCATTTAATCCTTGATGACACGAGTTCCTAATGTGGACTTCTGGCTTCAAGATGCTTGTAGGAGCTGGATGGATTGGATTGGATTTCTTTTAGGGTTCAGGTAAACCTCAGTTTTGAGGTTTTAGTCTGATCATGAAATTGTCACTATTCTTCTTTTTGGAGAAGAAAGTAAATTAAAATATCTCATTGCAGTGCAGCTAATAAGAATGGTGTAGCAGCTGCAAAAAATGTCTGTAGGTGAAGATCTTTTCTGCTCACAAGAAGAAAAGATCTACCTGTCCAAATCCGGAGCTGCATTGTAGATCTAGGCCAGAGTGGGTTTTAAGGAGGACTTTAACACTGTTTGAAGAGACAAGAAATATATTAAGGTTCCAAATCATACATTGACATTCAGCAGAGGGAACTCCAGGGTCTGAATTTTCACCTTCTGTTGCTTGAGATCTTTGACATGTTTTCAGATTCATTTCATCAGTCCAGGACAGATGTCCAGGGGCTTTGTCTATCTATAGGGATTCTTGCTGTTAAACACTATCTTCATACTTGTTTATAGTGGCTGATGGAGAGTATCTGCCTTCCAATGACATGAATTACACAAGTGTTGGATGAAGCCCACAGTCCTCTGGGTCAGCAGTGATTGTAAATTATTCTGGGCTTTTTCTCTCTACCCCATGCTGTAAGCAGGGCTTAATTGCTGGGACTTTTTATCTTGATTGTCTCCCTGATTCCAGTGATTTCCTCAAATGTAATTTTTCATGCTGTAGGAGTAAGTCTCCAATGTGTAAGTTTTCATCTTTTAAATACCTTTTCAGCATGAGAGTCATTCTGTTTTCCTCACTTGCTCTTCAGCACTAAGCAAGGGGGGTTCTTCTGGTCATGGAATATCTTGGTATGAAGAAGTGAGGAGGTACAGCTTTCCAAGATGTTTTAACCTTTGTCTAAAAGAAATCCTACACAAGAAACTTCACTTTCTGTTCCCTTCCTCATTTTCTTAGATTGAATGTCTAGCTCCCTATGTGTCATCATATATCTTACATCCAGAGCTCTTTTCTTTTGCTCTCAATCTTGTCCTTCATTCGGAGTGACAGCTTTCTGTGAAAACACTTCTGTGATCTCCATGCAGGCAAAAACCAGGTGTGGAAACTCAGTGGCTTCTGTTCACTGCAGGGTCAGCTGCCTTGCAGAGCTGTACTCATGAAGTGACACTTCAGCTCTGAGTGTGGGGAGCTCCAGCAGTGAAGAATGACCCATAACGTTTCCAGAATGTCAAGAGCTTCAAAGGGCTTGTAAAAGTGTTGTGCATTGTAAGGCCCTTCAGTGGGATAAGTGGGATCAGACATCCTCATCAATAAGAAATTAATTGAATAGTTCCTAAATGAATAATACATGCTCATCATACATTCTCTTCCCAGCCCAGGAGAATGCATGTATAATTTAATTGACCATGGACAGATACTTTCATGTTGTGTGTTATGGCTGCTCCTGGCTGTCCATCCTGCCTGAGGAATGAGGAAATCAGGGCAATCTTCTATTGCCAGTGAGGGTCAAGAAATGCTAATTACATCTGCTTTCACCAGGGCTTTCAAACTCATTTTTATCTGATGGTACCAGTATGATGCAGGCTGTGCTTTTTGGTGACCGTGTGATTCCACTTGAAGGTGATTAGAGTTTACACTCCTTTTAAATTCCAGCAACACTTCAAGGGAATAATTGTAATATGCTGCTACTCATACAGCATGATAAAGGATGGATTTATTCTTTCAGGAAGTTCTCAAGAGAGATCCTTTATAAGCTGACACAAACTCCTTGAACTAGTCTGGCAAACTTTGGTAGGGAATTACTTTTTATTTTGATCTTATTGAGAAGCCCCAAACAGCATAAGAATTACGAAAATAAGATTAGACAGGAAAAAAATATTGAAAAATTGAATTACTTCAGTACTTTTGTGGCCTTTGAAAGATAAATAAAAATACTTAATCTACTTTTTTTGATATTGTTCCTGTTTCTCTAGCTTCACAAAGGTCACAGCTTCTGATTGTAGAGAAGGCTGTGTCTACTTTCCCTGTATCCTCATTTCACACTTTTTCTTCATTTTGCTGAGGTCTCTGATCAAGGTGTTTTTAGATTCTCCCGTTTCATTCTTTCTCTGTCACTGAGTTGAGCAAGAAATAACGGGATACATAATTACAACAAAAAGTGTAACTTGTGGTACCTGCTGTGCACACACCTGCACATGGGCACACACACAGTCAGATCTTAGCACAACCTTCTCACTATGATAGCTCACCCAGCAAATCTGTTGAGGGAAAAGAACTCTAGTTCCTTTCATTTCTTTTATGGAATAAATGGTCCATTTGAGTGTTAAAAGTATTTTCCAGGCAAGCAAAGAAAGATCTAGAAAGAAAAGGCATTATTAAATAGGAAAACTTAAACAACTTTGTCAGTTGTTTCCAGATGCCTCTGAATTATGCCTTGTTCTGAGATCACCAACATATTTAGAGTTAAAAATACAATGAAGTTATCTAAATAATAATAGAATTGTTTCCAAAAGAAAACTTCCAGTAAGCAGGCAGTAAAGTCTTTAAATATTTAGCAGGAAAGAGTCCTATAAAAGCCTTGCACTTAGCTTTGTAAAATACTAGAGAACCACCATCTGAATCTTCTGGGTTTTTCAGGAACAGGCTGTTGCTCTTACTCTAGCAATGAGTGGCATTTCTTATTACTAATTGGATATTGTGTTTCCATTTATTCAAGTTTTTTCCAATAAAACAAGGTTTATCTTCCCTTCTTGATTTTCCTTTGTTGTTATCTTGTTATCCAGTCGTAAACATTAATAGGCTTGATCTGCACTTGTTAATTCTGTGAGCCCATCAGTCATGTACAATTTTAATTATTTGTGAATTCCTGCTAAATTCAGTCTGAGATCCTGATTCCACATTGGCTCAATGAGTTGACATACAAGAATAATCTGGGCTCTTGTGAGCTTCCAAAATATTATCTAAATATATTACTTTGATGCTAAACTGTGTTTCAGGGTAAAGGGGTCTTGCCCACTGTCACAAGGCTGATACCCAGGCAAAAACTTTTATATGGCTTTGTTAATTTTTTTAAAGTAAAATTCCTGTTAGGTGGAAGGGGTTATCCTTGATTCCTATTTCACAGAAAATACTAAGGCAGATACCAGTTACAGGCAGAAATGGAGCTTGTATTTTTTGTAGCCTGACAAAAAAGCAGAGACTTCTAAAGCATTGCTGTGAGAGAGATTAATGAGACCTTCACTGTGGGCAACATCATCATCATCATTTGAGGAAGAGGCAGCTCCTCTGTTGGGACCTAGGACAGGAACACAGGAACTGGGTGTTTTAATCCTGGCTTGCAGTGGGAAGGAGAGGAATGCAGTCTGGGCAGTGCTCTACTACTCTGCAGCTCCCAATATCCCTCCAGATGAACCATGATAAGTTTTTGGTGACTGAGATCTGTGTTTAAGGTGTGTTTCAAGGCACAGATGTTGTCTGACTATGGAAAGGGGAGGAAAGTGAGGGATTCATTGTTAGGTATTGATGGAACAGGTAGAGAGACTCTGCAGCCCTGTCTGAGAGCCTGGGCCTCTCAGTGTTGGGATTTCTCTGCCTGAAAAGCTTTGTCTTAGAGAGTAGGTGAAGACAAAGGGAGTCTGCTGTCTGCTCTGACTTCCTCCTCCTATAATTTGGGCCTGTTTCCTATTTACTTCTGACAGGTAGCTTTGTGGGAATGGGGAGGAGTGGAAATGGATAGAGCAAACCTGTTAGTCTGGAATTACATTAAACTCCAAATAAGACACTGCTGATGGCATCTCAAAACAATTTCCCTTGCTGTGTCTTGCATTTTTCTGCATGTTTGTTGACAGCATCTGAGAACTGAAACACCTTTATGAAGGAATAGAACATGGAGAAGTTTGCAAGCTGCAGTTATATAAATAAAACCTCCTGAATTTTCTCCTTTTTCTCATTACTGTGCCTGTGGTTTTGATATGTGGAGCACATGGATTAAATTTAGTACGTTTTTTTTAAATCTGCAAACCAAATCATCATGGCCCTGACTGTTTGCTGCTCTAATATTTGATTTGATGGCTGGAGAGGTTTGTAGGGCCAGGGGTAGCAGCTGGGAATCTGCTCAGTCTCACTAGAGGAATACTTTGCTTTTCTCAGACTATTCAGTGGGGAGGGAATTATGCTGGATGTGGCCCCTTCTGCTGAGGAGCTGCTATGCTTGAGTTGCTCTGCAATATTTAAAAATGAGATACAGTCCTCTGCATCAGGATAAAGATAAGCTGTGTGCTTAGCTGTGGTGTGCAGTGAAAAATCTGTGTAGTTAGATGATATCTCTGTTATATGGATTAGTTGTGATGAAGATGTGCATAAATAGAAGAGAAAATTCCAGTTGCTCTGAGTGGAGATGCAGTGGCACAGATACAGTGGCTGTCTAGGTTGTCTAGAATAGCTTTTCCAAGGTTTCAAGTATTTGGTTAATTTATAAACTTAAATTTTGAAGATTTTTCTAATTATATATAGGATTCTAAAGGATATAATGGAATTTTCTTACTGACTTTGCTTTAATACACTTCACAGTTACCTCAGAAAAGCTCAGGGTTGGTTAGTTTGTTTGGTGTGTCTTTGGGCTTTTTTTGCCTGGGGATTTCCTCAACTGAGAAGAAAAATATCTAAAGCTATTAACTTTTTCCAGGTACAGGATTTTGGTATAGGTTGGTTGTATGTATGTGTGCTTAAGGCAACCTTTCCAATTAAATATGAGGTTTTTTTGAAATGTGTTTTCTTTTTTGTTGATCCTCATGACAGGCATTTATATCACACCACTTCCCATTTTTCTTTGTTAGTATTACCCATTACTCTTTAGGCTTTATGGTATTAATAAACTCTCTAATCCTGTTGGATTATACACAGCTGTAGATGGCTGTTGGATGTGTTAACAAACATCCCCTTTCCCCATGAAAAATGGAAGACTGTACCTAGAGGAACACTTTTTCTCTTGTTAAAAAGAAAATTACATCTATCTATCTATAGAGATTACATTACATAGGTTATAATATATTTGCAATTTAAGCCAAGGCATTTTGGAGCTGTCAGAAAATACACTGTTAGAAGAAGGAAAGAGTTCATAGCACATCTTCTGGAACCCTTCTTTTTTAACTGCTTTGTTATTTGTCTGAAGTTTTCCAGAAATATCCTACTAGATAAAATGTAGCAGTGAAATATAATATCATCTGGTTTAATTTTAGTTGTATTCAGTGAAAGAAGTCAAAATCTCAGAATCTAGAATAGAAGAAAATGGGAGCTTAACTTCCAGCCCTCAAGGAATAAAATCAACTTGAAATACAGCCAGTTTTAATAATTTACTAAGTAGTTGGACATATTAACTCTGCATATTACTTTATCCATTCTGTATTTCCCTCATCTCTGCCTTCTTGTATTTCAAAACCAGCTTAATATTTTTAAAATAGAAATTACTTGTACTAGTCTATAAAATAGATGTGGAAGAAGCCATGAATGTATAAAATATATCCTGAAACTGCCTGGATACATGGTGTGGTTAAACATAAAGTTAAACCAAATGGAAGAAAAAGTGAGTTTCTTATCTGGCAGTTAGTAGACATCTCAGCTGTTTTAAGAGCAGTAGGTAAAACTCTGTAAAAACAAATGTTCTTTTGCTCCTGTTTGTTTGTATAAACATATCTAAATTCTTATTTCTGTAGCAATATAGGCACTAACATGTCCTTATGACACAGGCTGCCCCTTCTGAAAGCTTGGTGCAAACAATGCAGAAGAAAATGTGTATTTTGAATAGGGCAGTGAGAGTGCACATGATAAGCTTTCTTCAGAAATGTTGTGTTTTGAATTGTGAATCATCTTGATTTGACCCTGAACATATGGGTGGCAGGAACTCCCCTTCACCCAGCAGGGAGTAATGGCTGTTGGACTTTTCCTGCTCACAGTTTAAAAACCAAATACTGTTAATTTAGTCCTAGGAGAGGCATGGAAAAAGGCTGCCAAAATATGCGTTACAGATCCTTCAGAAAGAAATGGTTGTCATCTTTCCAGAGAGCTGAGAAGAGCCATGTGCTCTATCCTCTACTGCTTTAGATATTTAAGTCCTTGCCTTGTGTAGGAAATTGGAACATTTAAATTTGAATGTGAGGCCAACTGTGCTCTGAGATTTTATTTTTTCCCATTTAATGATATATCTTATTCACTTCTCTTTGACATCCAGGCAAAAGAGCCTCTAGAACATATTTTTAAGACTTGAATGTGAATTGTATAGAGTTTACCAGTTTCTGAAATTCTTTTTATTAAGCTGATTTCAAGATTATACTGAGGTTTCTTTCTCTTCTGTTGTGGCAGTGTTGCTTTTGAGCTAGGAGGAGGTACCTATTCATCCACCCAGTGTTCAGGTCTTTCATTCATAAAAAACAACTGTGAAAATGGCCCACTGTTGTTTACATCTGTCTTTCAGTTGGAGGGGACTGTAGTTTAAAGCTTTTAGTGTAATGCTGATTAAACAAAGGATGCTCCCACTTTGGCAAGGGCCTTGTTGAATTTTTGCTTTTCACTGATTTTCTGTGTTGTGTTACCACACTGGTTTCTTCCCTCATGTGTCCCCAGCTGCCATCCATAATGCTGTTACTTTGATAGAATGTAATTTTTAACATTTTTCTGCCTTTCCTGGTTACACCCAGTGTTACACATAATAACATAAGCAATTTCCAGGGACATCAGTCAGGTTTCACTGCTTCCACTGCACTTGGTCTGTTTTTTTCAATGCCACACACTGAAAGCCTTACTGAGAGTAATTAGCCTCATTGCTCTTAGGGGAGATTGAGGCAAAAAAAAGGTAAAGTGCTTTGGCAAAAGGTCCCTGTAAGTCAGCAGCAGAGCTGAGAATCCAGCCAGAACTCCTGGCTCCCAATCCAGTGCTTTAACTATGACAGGTCTCTCAAATAATAAATTACATTGCAGCATATTTATGCTCTGAACCAGATAAAAGAAACCAAGCTATTTTCTCTAAGACACAAAACTCTACCCCTAATCCAAGTACATTCCTATGCACAAATATCTACCACTAAAATATTGGCCTTTTATTTGAATTAGAAAAAATGTAAAAGCTTGGAAACAAATAATTCTGTGTGAGAACGCTTTTTTCAAAAACCTGTGCTTACTCACGTTTAACTTATTTTTCTTCCTAGGTGATTTCAGATTTGGAAGAGCAGCTGAACCAGCTCACTGAGGACAATGCAGAGCTGAACAACCAGAATTTCTTCTTGTCCAAACAATTGGATGAGGCCTCAGGGGCCAACGACGAGGTGGTCCAGCTGCGGAGTGAGGTCGATCACCTCCGCCGAGAGATCACTGAGAGGGAGATGCAGCTCACCAGCCAGAAACAAGTAAGGCTCTCTAAGACTGGGTCAGGGGTCCTTTGTGGGAGCTGGCAAAAATTCTGGAAACCCATAAGAAGTGATGATGCTTCTAGGAGCAGTGGTATTTTAGCCTTCCTTCCCACGGCAGTTGAGTGAATGGAAATTTTTGGTATTTCCCATTGTGTTTTTACACGATTTCATTTAGCAGCCTTGCACTCTGAAGGCATTGTTATTTAGAATTACTCATTCTAATTTTGTGGCCCTGGAAATCTCAAAATGCTCATAATGAGATCGACCTGACATTATCAAGGATCACA
This sequence comes from Petroica traversi, assembly GCA_025920805.1. Classification (NCBI taxonomy): domain Eukaryota; kingdom Metazoa; phylum Chordata; class Aves; order Passeriformes; family Petroicidae; genus Petroica; species Petroica traversi. The sequence goes on from JAHLSL010000041.1 coordinate 1,997,011, forward strand.
AGTGGATGTACGGGAGCCTTGAAATAAATGGGCTGTGATTTCCCAGCTCCCGTTTGCTGCCGATTTGCATGTACTGTAATTGAAATGGTGAGGCTGAAGCTGAAAGTGCACGCTTGATGTGGGATGTGAGAATTGATAGGAGGATTTATTTTTAGACTATGGAGGCCTTGAAGACAACATGTACGATGCTGGAAGAGCAAGTAATGGACCTGGAGGCCCTGAATGATGAACTCCTGGAGAAAGAGCGCCAGTGGGAAGCGTGGAGAAATGTTCTAGGGGATGAGAAGTCCCAGTTTGAATGTCGAGTTAGAGAGTTGCAGAGGATGCTGGATACTGAGAAACAGAGCAGGTCTCTCTCCCTTTCCTTCCCTTTTATTAACTTTTATGAAAATGCTCTACAGAAGCTAGTACAAAAATTATATTTAGCATAGGATATGGGAGTTGGAGCTAAATATAAAATCTTGTGAGGTAGTTCTAAAAATGGTTTATTAGTTAATAGTCATCACTGATATTGTTCCTTTTGTTTCTTTGCAAGTGAACGGTTCAAGGGGAGTGGTATTTATCATTGTGATTTATAAAACGTCTTGATTTATTAACTTCTATTTTATTTTATGGAAAAATAGTCTTTGCTCCTGACTGTTCCTGTGGGGTCTCGAAATTTTTAAGGCTGAATTTCTAGCAGGGGCAGGAACAGGGTTATGCAATATAAAAGTGTTGCAGCAAACAGTCTGTCTTTCTAAAGTAACATCTTGAATTTGAGGCAACCCCTGAAAGAGTTATTGATGCCACTGCCTGCTAGGGATAGGTCAAGCCTGAAAGGAGTTAGGTAACATTATTTTCCATTTTAATGCAGAGTGAGAGCAGATCAGCGTATTACTGAGTCTCGCCAGGTGGTAGAACTGGCTGTCAAGGAACACAAGGCAGAGATTCTGGCCCTGCAGCAAGCACTCAAGGAACAAAAACTCAAAGCAGAGAGCCTTTCTGATAAGGTAAGTAACTTTCAATCCTAGACTTTCATAATTAGATGAAATACTTTCCCAGTGATATTACTTTTAGAAATATGGCCTTGAGCAGCTTTTTTCAAGATGTTATAGAGACAAATTTAAAAGACTGGAGGGCACATAATAGAATTTTATCTTCAAGCCAAAGACCTGAATTTCTTTGAAAAAGACTAAAGCAGACAGCCGATGATGCCTGCAATGAAGTCCTTCAATAAATTGGTATCTGCATTTGAACAAGCCAAAATGTCTTTTGACTGCTTTTTCCCCAGCAACCAAAGGCTAATTGTATAATTTTCCTTCAGCATGTGCTTGGTGAAGTTGGATTTTAAGACTGTGGAACTATATTTATTAGTGTTCAATGTTCCTCTGACCCTCTTTCCCAGCTCAATGACCTGGAGAAGAAGCACGCCATGCTGGAGATGAACGCCCGCAGTTTACAGCAGAAGCTTGAGACAGAAAGGGAGCTCAAGCAGAGGCTTCTGGAGGAGGTAACCTTGGAGATTCATGTTAGAACTTCAGAAGGCTCCACATCTTGAGGAGGGGAGGTTGTGTGAATAAGAGTTACACATCCATCCTTCTTCTGTATAACTGGAGAGATTAATCAAATTGGGGGAGTTGTTTTCACTTAAAACTTGGCTGAGTGAGTGGCTGTGTCAGGGAGCAGTAAAAGTGAGCTGCTCCTCAGGGGCAGGGGAGCTGGCAGCCAAGTGGGACAGCATGCCAGGCAAGGACAGGACCTGAACAAGAGGAGCAGGGCAGATTTGGTGAAGTGATCATTGGAGAAGCTCTAGCCATGAGGCATGTCCTAGGTCAAGTCTGTGCCCAGGCACAGCTCTGACCAGGCCAAGTGCAAGGGCCAGAGCTTAAAAGCTCTGGAGCCACCATGCTGAGAGTGCACACCTGGAAGGCCACGAGTGAGGCTTCTCACAGCTCTTTTCATCATTAATTTGGGTCACAGGAGTTGGATCCAAGGTCACACACCTGCACCATATCAGGGTGAATGCAGGTAACCAGGTCTGGGTGCTGGGGAAGAGGCTGCAGAGGAGGATTTTAGGGTTGGTTATGGACAATTAGGGCAATTAGAGCCTTCTGGTGTTCTTGGGGTACTGACAGGTTACCCACTCCTTTATGCATCACCAGGAAAACATACATAGCATTCATTTACTAGTCAGGGACTTTCTTGTCAAGAAAATATAAATCTTAAAAGAACTAGGATATTTTGTCATGTGCCCTCTTCTGGTGTTAATTGGAGACAAAGATTTAAACAGCTGGCCATTATTTTCCTTATCTTATGTGACTGTGACTGTCCTGGTTTTTATAGTAAATATTATTGTTTTAATTTATTTTTACAAAGTACTGAGATGGCTTCTGACGGTTTTACATAGAAAATGGTGTTACTACAGATTAATATAAATACTTTACACAGAAATGCTTGTTTAGTCACAATGCATTCTGAAAGGAATCTTCTAGAATATTTAAATTTTCCAGCTTTTGAAGAATTATGAGTTTATTGCAATGATGATTATTTTACAAGGAGTGATAACATTTAACAACTTTTACTTACAAACAAGAAGACAACAAACCCAAAACACTGGCCTTTGTTTTGCTTTTAACAGCAGGCAAAGCTGCAGCAGCAAATGGATCTGCAGAAGAATCACATCTTCCGCCTGACTCAAGGTCTGCAAGAGGCTCTGGACAGAGCAGATCTTCTGAAGACTGAAAGAAGTGACCTGGAATATCAGCTGGAAAACATTCAGGTGAGGCTGAGCAAGCAGGGCAGTGCTCTGCCACATTCCCTGTGAGGCTTCAGGATGTGATTTACAGTTTCTGTATGACACTTTCTTTAGCTCTGTTTTGCTATCGAGTTATTTGTTTGTTTCTTCTGTTAACATGAAATTTCTTACATCTGTGTGTGATTCACAGGTTCTCTATTCGCATGAAAAAGTGAAAATGGAGGGCACTATTTCTCAGCAAACTAAACTCATTGATTTCCTGCAGGCAAAGATGGACCAACCAGCAAAAAAGAAAAAGGTGGGTGAAGAAGGTTTGAGAGGCATGGAATTAAATGGTTTTGTAACTAGTTATGTGCTTGTGTATTCTTAATATTCTGTTTTAATTTTCTTTGTGTAACAAAATGTTGTCCTCATTTAAGACCATTCTGAGTTGCTGAACACAAGCTTTACTAGGCAGAATGTGTTCTTTGTGGCTTTTCTGGTATTTTGTTATTCCTACAACACTTAGGTTACAACCCAGTAGCTACACTTCAGTGAGGCTGTAGGAATACAGAATTTTAAGCTTTTTATTTTTATTTTAGTGGTAAGTATATACATGTGTAGGAACCTATTGTGTATCAAGAGTGGTTGTCCTGTAGTCACAGCATAGGACTGATCAGTCAGGAGATGTGACTTGTGTCACATCTCTGTCATAAGCTGTTCTGTCATTTTGAATGGAGTAACTTAATTTTAACCACCTATTTTGAGATCCTCTGTTTAGATGCTTTCGGAAACTCCAGGTGTGAGTACTGACAGGTAACGTACGTCCCTCTTTAAATTAATCCATATCTTGACATTTTTCTCTCCAGTGCCAATATGAACTAAAAATCCATCCTTACACATGATAGAATTGCCATTGGGCCCTCTGGCCGGGCTGCCACTAGCTAGTGTCACTTTGCCTAGTTTAAGCCATCTCTTGCTAGGAGTTAGGAGTTGTCTGTGTGTTTCTGTTGCTAGGGCCTGTTTAGTCGGCGGAAAGAGGACCCTTCTTTACCCACACAGGTTCCCCTGCAATACAATGAGCTGAAAGTGGCACTGGAGAAGGAGAAGGCTCGTTCTGCTGAGCTGGAGGAGGCTCTACAGAAAACACGCATTGAGCTCAGATCTGCTCGTGAAGAAGGTAGGAGTTAAGAGAAAAGTTGTATCTGGAAGGAGGCACACGTTCTTGGTCTGAAACGTGCCTTCCACTGTGTGCCACTCTAGCAATAACTTCTGTTAAATGTGAAGTTACAATAAGGCTACGCTTGATTCTGTGGGCTGTAACTGCAGACTGGTCACACAGAGCCCTGCTAGGATCCAGAGTGCCACACTGGTCATGTTAACCAAGGACATTTGTCTTGTCTGTAGCTGCTCACCGGAAAATATCCGACCACCCTCACCCCTCCACGCCGGCCACAGCCAGGCAGCAGATCATCATGTCTGCCATAGTCCGCTCCCCAGAGCACCAGCCCACGCCCATCAGCCTGCTGGCCCCACCCTCCAGCCGCAGGAAGGAATCCTCCACTCCCGAGGGTAGGCTCCTGCTCAGCTCCTGTTCTTCTCTGTCAGTGCCACCTCTTAATTGGTTTCGGTGTGACCCTGCTGATGGCTTCTGTCCCTTGCAGAGTACAGCCGGCGCCTGAAGGAGCGAATGCACCACAACATCCCCCATCGCTTCAACGTGGGGCTCAACATGAGGGCCACCAAGTGTGCCGTGTGCCTGGACACCGTGCACTTCGGCAGGCAGGCCTCCAAGTGTCTGGGTAAGGGCAAAACACAGCTCAGCTCGTGGGGAGGGACAGGCAGCAGCCATCCAGAGCAGGCAAAGAAACGACCAAATGTGGAGACTCTGAAAATCCTTGGTGCAAACATTCAGAAAACATCTGATGGTTTGGAGTGGAAGGGGAGCTTGGAGAAGCTGGGATATGTGTGTTAGAAGTTGAGGTGGCTGTGTCATGATTTTCTCTTTTCTTTTTGTCATTTAACAGAAATTTTTCCCTGTCCTCTTGTCAGAATGCCAGGTGATGTGTCACCCAAAATGCTCCACTTGCTTGCCAGCTACTTGTGGGCTGCCAGCAGAATATGCCACGCACTTCTCGGAAGCGTTCTGCCGGGACAAGATGAATTCCCCTGGCCTGCAGCTGAAGGAGCCGAGCACCAGTCTGCGTCTTGAGGGGTGGATGAAAGTACCAAGGTATAAACAGGAATCTCTGAAATATTTGGCCTTATATTACCCTGGCTCTTACAATGAGATAATTGGTATGCGCCCATTACGTGGGCATTACAATTACCACCACTATAATTACAATTGCTACCAGTGGAATTTCTCTTTTATAGGAGTTGCATGCTTACTTTATGTAGAATCCAAGCAGAAAGTCCAACGTGGCTTTGTGCTTATTCTCCTCAGGAATAATAAACGTGGGCAGCAGGGCTGGGACAGGAAGTATATTGTCCTGGAAGGAACCAAAGTGCTCATTTATGATGCAGAAGCAAGAGAAGGTAACTTAGAATTTCTAGCAAGAACTTATTTTTTTAATCTTCAGATGTTGTTTGGTGAGTTGAGGGGCTTAAAGATTATTACTGTTTGCTATGGCTGTACCAAATTTAGCTAAATCTTCAGTGATAAGGCAACATTATTTTTTTCTACACCCTTAGCCATTTTATTAGCTGGCATGTCATAGTAAGCTTGTGTAAACATCCCGTGTGCATCTCCTTCCTTTTGCTGTCACAGTTATTTTCTTGCTCCCTGTTTGTCCATTCCTAATCTGTCTCCCCATTCTCCTGCAGCTGGACAGAGGCCTCTGGAGGAGTTTGAGCTCTGCCTTCCTGATGGTGATGTAACTGTTCATGGAGCTGTGGGAGCTACTGAGCTTACCAATACAGCAAAGACAGGTGAGAATGTTACATAGATGAGGTCAAATGGATTTCATCTGGCTTGCCATCAGTTAGCCTTGTTTGGCTGAACAGAATTTTCTCCCTCGAGCTTTCATTCTGCAACGCTGTAATTTACCTCCATCTGAATCAGGGGAGTAGCTCAGCACTCCAGACCTAGTTACACCCAGGCTGTTGCTTCTGTCGTGGTAGAACTGTGGTTAATATAATCATCAAGCCAAATGGAAGTAAATTCTAAGAGATTTGTAGCATAAGCACTCGCTTTATTTAAATTTCTTCTCTATTAACTGTGATGTGTCATAACTCCTGCCACCATTGTGCTCTGACCACAAAGCCATTAATTTAGAAATGCTGTGGGGTGTATACAGTCTCTTATTATGGAAAAATGTTGATGTGTTGATCTGTATGTACTGAATAGAACTGATGGATAAGATTCTGTATGTCTTGACTGTTACATTAAAGGATACAGACTGTTAAAAACAAAGGTTTCCATAACCAATTTTTACAGATTTTTTTCTTAATCAGCCCAGGGAAACTTTAGTCAAGTGGCTGCTTTTGGTTTGGGGTTGTTTTTTTTTCCACTATGGAATTTCTTTCTCTTTTGAATAAAAGGCAAGAAATTATTTTTGTTTAGTTAAAGACAGCCTTGTATGTATGGATTGCATACATCCAGCTAATATTTAGGTGTAAGTAGCTAGCCTGTGCAGGACCTGTAAAGGAGAAACCAATGTGTAAATTGCCATGGTTCGTCATGATAAATACAACTTCTCTCCAATGAGGCTGAAAGGTGTTGATTTTAAGTCCACTGACAATATTCCAAAAACTAATCTAAGTCTTATTCTATCTATATAACATCTCAGATGTGCCATATATCCTAAAATTGGAGTCTCATCCACACACCACTTGCTGGCCTGGTAGAACACTCTACCTGTTAGCACCCAGCTTCCCTGACCAACAGCGCTGGGTCACAGCACTGGAATCAATAGTGGCAGGTGGGAGAGTTTCCAGAGAAAAAGCTGAGGCTGATGCTGTGAGTATAAAAGTTTCATTTAATAATAAAATATTCTGGGAGGGAGCAGAGTTTTGAAAAATATTTTTTCGGTATTTGACTGAGGTTTAACTGAAGGTAAGTTATTGCTTCTGCCTTATGATATGAGCACCAGGAGCCAGTGCACTGTGAGGCTGATGCTGTGTATCACAATATCCTTCTTTAAACTTGGGGACTGTAGTAAGAGGATCCCAACATATCTCTGTAATTCCAGCAGAGGAAGGAAGAGCAGTTAGGACATGGTTTAAATCCAGTCTCATAAAGTTCCACATGGAATGAGCAAACCTTAAAAGAAGCAAAAACTCCCTCCCCTCCCATTCTTAGAGAGTCAGAGGTTTTCTGTTTCTTATTGGGGGGAGGTGTATGTGGGTGTGTACTTTTTAGTTCAATTTTTATTCCTCATAAGAGGTTAAACAGATTTGTTTAGGTTTTGAATAGCCTTTCTCACATTGTTACACTGATAACTCTATTTTCTGGTAAAGGATTCTATGGCATTGCATAAGAGAATGTTAGCTCTGGAGGTAGGGAATATCTGACTGCAGGAAATCCCCTTTTTTTTCTCAGGCTCCCATTTCTATTGTCTCTGAGAAAAATATATGCTCCCACCAACATTTATACTTTTCTTTATTCCTTCCCCTTGGAAAATTCCACTGCTCTGTTGTAGGAGGTTGGGGAAAATGGAAAGGATAGAGAAAACAATGGGTTCTGTCTGAATTTAGGATAATTCTAATCAGTTTGCCTTACTGTGTCTAAGGTAGATAAGAGTTTACTAATTCTTTTGTAGGAGGCATCCCTGCAACTTTTAGCTTTCTGAGAAAAAGAAATCCGTGCCAAGCTCTTTGCCTGTCTGAAATTATAACCTTACATTGTTAAAATACTCACAGATAAAGAGATGAAAATTAACTCAACTAGAAAAAAAAATATTTTTGTCATTTGCAGAAACTGCTGGGGAACTCCCTGCTGAAGCTGGAGGGTGAAGACCGTTTGGATATAAATTGCACAATGCCCTTCAGTGACCAGGTACTGGTCATGTTCACTTGGGTCTTTCTCAGCAATGGATAATTGATTCAGGGAAAATGTATCTTGATGGCAATATGTGCAATTATGCACATGTTTGTGGGTTTGATTTTTCTCTTCACTGCTAAAGTATCACCCCAGTTGCTGTTGGAGCATTCCTGGTTCTCCTCACGTGGTGCTATTTCTCCCCCTGTTGCAGGTAGTGCTGGTGGGTGCAGAAGAAGGTCTCTATGCCCTGAATGTACTGAAGAATTCCTTAACCCACATCCCAGGGATGGGTGCTGTCTTCCAAATTCACCTCATCAAGGATCTGGAGAAGCTACTCATGATAGCAGGTACAGGGCTGTGTGTTCCCACTGGCCCTTCAGGGGTTTTGTGCTGCCAGGTCCTGCTTGCCTTTGGATTTGTTCCAGGCTTTTGTCTGTTTTTTTTATCAGCAAATTGGCAGGAATGACTTTGCTGTGGCTAACAGAGTCTTGTCTGAGGCTGGCTGTTAGGGATTATGTGAATGAGGGCTCAGTTAAACCTTCACGAGAGTGATTTCAGAGCTGATGGAGGGAAGGACCAGAGACAAAACATTTCCAGGTTAGAGGGCAGTCATCATTTGAAGTTCAATTTTAAAAGCCTTGAGCTAATCAGTGAACATCTCTTCCTAATTATTGCATAACCTTTTAAATGTAATTAACTATTTGAGGACCACTGTGTGATCACTGAGGCACAGGGCCAACTCTTATCCTCTCTTGCCCTGTAACAAAAAATGGGACTCCTGTCATGATTTAAGATTTCTTTATGAAAGGAACACCAGCTTTAATCTCTCCATCTGTGGTTTTCCAGAGATAATCCTTCCCACACGGATGTAGGCATGCTGAACATTAGGGTGTATCTTCATCTGAAAGCCCAAATTATCAAGTGTCTTTATGACATTTGTGAAAAACAAATTCTCTCTTGTTCTGCTTGTTTGGTGGTTTTTTTTCTTGGTAAGGGTTTAAGATGTCCATGGTTTATTTGTGTCAGAGTGGTAGAGAACAAAGCAAATCTCACACATAATGAGAAGGCTGTGCTAGTCTGTCGCTGGACTTCTGAGAGGAGCTGGCCTTGGGCTATAATGCAATTCATTAGGGCAGTTCTTGGAAATCCCCTGCCAGTTCTGTTGGCACAGAGTGCTTAAAACATCTTGTACTTAGAGAAGTTCTGAAGGGCAAAATAAAACTTGCTGGTTAATTTTGAATAGTGTCTAAATGAGGCCACAATGACTGTGTTCTGCTAGACTTCAGCAGCACTAATAATCCACACAGGGAATGGTTGTTCCCCTGGTGGATTTACTGCCTGTTGTGGGGTTGGGGTTTTGTAAGTTTTCTGTTTCAGTTTGAATAGGGATAATATGGAATGAATTCCACATGGTACCTTGTGACAGTTTCCACAGTAACAGCCTGTAACAATGAGCTGCTGCTTAGGTAAGACTTCTGTAGAGAATAGGGAGTTCTCCCTTGATGAAACGCAGCCTTTTTTTGTTTCCAGGAGAAGAAAGGGCTCTGTGTCTTGTTGATGTAAAGAAAGTGAAGCAGTCTCTAGCCCAGTCTCACCTCCCAGCCCAGCCCGATGTCTCTCCAAACATCTTTGAGGCTGTCAAAGGATGTCACCTTTTTGCTGCTGGCAAAGTAAGTTACAGCTCCCTCATGCCCCCAGACTACCCCTTAGACTGCTCTGAGTTTAATATTAACCAAATCAGCATCTTCATTCCACTGGCAATACATCCAAGGTCTATATTTTTGCTCTGAATATTTTTCTTCAAATAAGAAGAATGTATGGGCTGAAGAGAGGCTGAGCTGGAGACAGAATGGGGGATTTGCTGCTGATGTGGATCAATTCAGACAGGATGCCATGATGGTATAGCCTGAACTGCTGGATAGCAAGCAATCCAACACAGCCTGCTACTTCTGCCTCCTTGCTATTGACTGTAATTTAGAGATTTTTAATTAGTGAATTCTACCCACTCTTTGTCCTTGAATGTCATGTTTCCAGGCTAGCAAATTTCCTTAGGTGTTTGTGTCACTTTTAATTATAGACATTTACTCAGATTACTGGTTTTAGTATGGAGCATTTACCCACAGCAAAAATTCTTATAAACAATTACTTCTATGGACTACTTTGGTAACAAACTGAACACCACTCATTTCAAAGGGATGCTTAAGATAAGTTTCAGGGGTTAAAATGTAGACCTAACCTACTTCAATTTGTCAATCCCTTTTCTGTGGAAAACCTGATTTTTTATTAACATCTTTCATGCATAAAAAAAGTCATAGAAGCCATTTAAATTCACTTTCTTTTTTAAGAATGTGAAGAGGCTTTTCATTATTTCATGAATGCACAATAATTACCCTATTAAAAAATGTACTTGCTTATCTCTGCAAAGTTCTTTTCATGGCAAGAGGTTCTCTGATCCGTTTCACACGCTCAGCAATAGAATTTATTTTATTGCCATCCTGAACTGTGCTTGTTATCTTCCTTATAGGTTGAGAACAGTCTTTGTATCTGTGCAGCCATGCCCAATAAAGTGGTGGTTCTGCGATACAACGAGAGCTTGAGCAAGTTCTGTATCAGAAAGGTGAGTTTAATAACTCCCTGCAGTAGTTGAGGTAATTCATATTGTGCTCTAAGCCTTTGCTTTGGAGCAAACTTCTAAAACCTTTGTGTGCATGAGAAAATTTGTTTGCCAGCTAAAATGATAACAAATTGCAGTGTGCACTGACTCAAAGTGGAGTAGGCAGCAATTTTCTTTAATAAGAGTTGGCATTTTTGGAGAGATGCAGAACAGAACTGTGATTTTTGTGAGATGTTGGACTGAGCCGTAATCGTACCCTCAGAGATCTCTCCTCTGGACAGAAAGTTTAAGCACTACCTGCCTTAAAACAGGCTGGCACCCAGAAACTCATGTCCTCTCCTGTTCACAAATTAAAGGATGTTCCAGTCAAACTGCACCTCCCTGGGAGGTTCTGCAGGTGACTTTGAAGGCATCAGTTCATTTCCCAGCATGACTGAGGCTGTTATCCCTGAGTGCTGCATGGGCAGTGCTGAAGGGAAGCAGAGGGCACAGTCATGCAGATCTGGCCTCCTCAGGAGGAAAGGCTGAATGATGGAGATCTGCCACAAACCATGTTGTTCCTTGGACCAACTTAAAGCTGCAGAACTTAATGTCCAGCATAAGCAAGGGGACGATTGGGGATACAAACAGGTCATATGGCCAACCCAGGACACATGTGAATGCCAGCACACCTGGAATGCCTACAAGCACTGCAGCTGATCCCAACTCCTGCTCACTGCAGGGAGCACTGAGGGGGCACAGCCCTGCCTCTTACAGGGGCTTACGTGCACAATGTGTTTTAGAGGGCAGGTTTTCCTTATCTTCACTAATCCAGACAACTGAATTTAGATCCTAACAAGATGGCAGCAAGCCCAGAATATGCTTTTCTTTTCTGCCAACTAAATTTCCAGATGAAGTAGGATTTATGTAAGGAATCTTGTCCTCAGAAGATCTTGTGTGTTGTGTCAGGCTCACCTGCAGAGCTATCCCAGCTCTTCAGCCACAAGGCAGGTCTTGGTGGACATCTCTCTGCCATGTACAAAGAAGGAAGGAAGATTGGAGTTCCTGTATACAGGGAGCTGCTCCAGAAAACTGAGCTGCAGAGCAAAGAACATCTTCCAGAACATTGTATTCTTCCAAAAGGAAGAGGATCTTATTAGGGTTAGCACCTTGAGGCAAGTTGATATGCAAGTCTACGTTCACGCATCAATTCCAACAAAACAAAACTTTCTTCTAGAAGAGTTTTTGTCCACATGCTTTTGAGACACTGTTAGGGTCTTTCAGGTTGCCATCTCAACCTTTTTGTAAAGATAAATGTGGCAATGTACAACCTTCCAGACTCAGGGTTATCAATGAGCTCGTACAGGGAACTAACATCTGTCCATACTGTCCTTTTTTCCAGGAGATTGAAACCTCTGAGCCTTGCAGCTGCATCCATTTGACCACTTACAGCATCATCATTGGAACCAACAAGTTCTATGAAATTGAGATGAAGCAGTACACATTGGAGGGTAGGACATAATTCCTGAGAAATGCTCCAAGTGGCTCCACAGCTTCTTTTGTAGGGCTTTTCAAAGCAGTTTAGGAAAAAAAGTTGGTGCGAATCAAGGTGTTTTTCTCCATTCTCTTTGCAGAGTTTCTGGATAAAAATGACCACACTTTGGCCTCTGCTGTGTTTGCTGCTTCCACCAACAGTTTCCCAGTCAGTATCATCCAAGTGAACCCAGCAGGGCAGAGGGAGGAGTATCTGCTGTGTTTCCATGGTAAGTGGTGGATGGTTGTGCAGGTGTTGCACTACTCCTGTTCTCTGGGCTGCAGAAGGTACCCAAATGCTGCTGAGTTTTGGACATCCTGCTTTGGCTTAAAAGTCCTTCATGTCCGTGGATGAGTTGTTGCACATAGATTTCTGTGCCTGAGGGAAGGTCTGCAGGCAGTGTGTTTAGTGCAAACAGATGTTTGATTACCCTGATAAGATCTTCAGGGGCTCTCAGGCTTGGGCTTTTCCTTGTTTCCATGCTGACAGATGAGACTTTTTAATCTTCTGATGATTAAATAAGAAAGGATGTTATTTTTTTTGTATTGCTGCTTTTCTTGCCCTGTTGGATATTGTCATGGGAATACCCAAACCTTCAAAAACCCACAGGCAGTGATTTTGGGGGAGTAATGGTAGAGGTCTCCTCACCTTCCAACTGTAGATTAAATAATAACCTTAGTTTAGCTGTAAAAGAGACCTGGAATCACAGCACCTTTTGGCCTGGCAGCATTCCTACATCTAACCAATTCCATGGCATTTAGAGTCATTCCTTGCACTCTGGGATTTGCAAGATGTCCCTGCTAAAAAGCCTGGGAACAGCTGCCGTTGTCCCTTCAAAAATAAATGAATAAAATCCAGGCAGATGCTGGTGACCTGATGTGACTTCTCTTGGCAGAGTTTGGTGTCTTTGTGGATTCCTATGGAAGACGCAGTAGGACAGACGACCTGAAATGGAACCGCTTGCCCTTAGCTTTTGGTAGGTGTTGGGGGACATCCCCTTGGAATATGGGAATTTTTGAAACCAGAAAACATCCTTGTGGAATGCACTCTACACTCAGCCCTTCTGTCTCCTTTTCCCTCTCCCAATGCTTCCAGAAATGATAGAGCTTTTTTCCACTATTTCAGATGGCAAACCCTCTGAAATACAAGCAATTTAAGGAAAACTAAACCAGAATTCTATTTCCTTAATGTTCCTGGTCTGACACTGATTGAACTGGCTAGCGGAATTTTTAACAATGCTCTAAGTTTCTGAAATAGTGAAGAATATATGAGGGCAGCATGGCTCCCTCAGGCCTTTTGCACTGCCTAATGGGATTTTGTTCAGTTAATAGTCCAGCTTTAATGCCTTTTTCATGATACTTTGGTTGGTAAAATCCTTGAGATGTGGTTTCAAAGCAACAATTCTTTAAGCTTGCATCTCCCCCCCTTAGTGATAGTGTCTGTGTCATTACATAAAATGTATCCCTTAGTTTTCCCACAGGGCTGTCAGCCTCTCTTGTGCCTGCTGTTGTGTTTTAGAAGTTTTTAATAGAGAATGCATTTTGTGTTTTCTCCTGCCTTTGCACTGCTCCTCCAGCCTACAGGGAGCCCTATCTCTTCGTGACCCACTTCAATTCCCTTGAAGTGATCGAGATTCAGGCACGAGCTTCTCTAGGGTAAGTTGTTCTCTATTCATTCCTTTGAAAAGCTGTTTTGCAGGAATGTATAGATGTGCCAGGAAAGGTACTGTGCTGCCACTGTAAAGACTTTTCCCTGCAATTTTCCCCAGAACTCCGGCACGAGCCCACTTGGAGATCCCAAACCCGCGGGACCTGGGGCCTGCCATCTCCTCAGGAGCCATCTACTTGGCCTCCTCCTACCAAGACAAGCTGAGGGTGATCTGCTGTAAGGGCAATCTGGTGAAGGAGACCAACAATGAGCAGCAACAGCAGCAGCACCACAGAGGCTCCTCTGCCACGCGCAGGTGCGGTGCCATTGGGGTGTCACGGTGCCATCGGGGTGTCACAGTCCCTGGCTGCCTCTGGAGCAAACTTCCCTCCTGGTGCCTTTTCCCCTGGCGTGGTGGGATGCCCTTGTTCTGTTCTTAGAGACTGTAATGCTGGAATAAAGTCACTAATGGCTTAATATCCACGAGGAAACAAACATCAGCTCTAGGAAGATGTGGATAATCTCCACAAATGCTTTGTGACCTTGTGCTGGTTTGCTTTGATGTTGTGATAGAGCTCTTGGCTTCAAAGCTTTCTGAGCTCAGATGCTGTTGATATGACACTAAACACAGCTTGGCTGTAACAAGCTGTAAAGCAAGAGCCCCTTTCTATCAAATAATGAGTCTGCCTTAGGGAGACAGTGCTGGGAAGTTGTGATATGATACACAGGTAATTAAATACTGGGGCTGATGGTGCCACTGTGTGCACAGGGCACTGAGAAATTGAGGCTTGTAGTTCAACCCAGCTTTTCCTGAACCATCCCTGAGCTACTGAAAATTGTATGAAAACACATATATCGAATTTTAGTGAATTTTTATACGGAATGGCTGGAGTGTATGAAAAAGTGTTGTTCTCTGGCCTGTTCCATACACATGACTTACACTGGCACTTTGCCAGTGTGGCTCATGTGAGGGATACTCCAGCTACCAAAATATCTCTGCATTTCCCATCCTGGCTCAGGCCTGATGCTTCTCACTTGAAGGCCGCAGGGGAAAAAGTTACATTTTTGCTAACAGAAAATGTAACAGGAGGTTTTTGTCACTCAGCGGTTGGTGTTAATTATTTTTGAATGACAGCAGCCCGAACAAGAGAGGCCCTCCCACGTACAACGAGCACATCACCAAGAGGGTGGCCTCCAGCCCAGGCCCCCCAGAAGGGCCCAGCCACCCCCGGGAGCCCAGCACCCCTCACCGGTACCGCGAGGGCCGCACGGAGCTGCGCAGGGACAAATCCCCGGGGAGGCCTCTGGAGAGGGAGAAGTCTCCGGGGCGGCTGCTGAGCACCCGCAGGGAGCGCTCCCCGGGACGCCTCTTCGAGGACAGCAGCCGGGGGAGGGTGCCTGGCAGCGGGGCCAGGACTCCTCTTGCCCAAGTCAATAAGGTAAGTCAGGACCTGCAGAATGTGTCTGTTCTCAGGGAAAGGCTCATAGGTACTGCTGGCACTGCAAAGGTCTAGAGCAGAACAAATCTCACCCCCCTGCTCCTCAAATTCTGTTGGGACAGAGCCCACGTGGTGTCATGCACTGGCCCTGGGACAGCCCGCCCTGGGCTGGTTCTGGCACTGCAAAAGCTGCTTGAGACCAGAATGGGCTGAAAGCAAAGGTGCATTTACTAGCAAGTGGTAGAGGATTTGAAGGGGAATAATGTCAAGCAGGGAACGTGGGAGCCTGCTGTGCTCAGAGTGATGCTGACAGAGCCTGCCTTTGTCAGTGTTTGTGGATGACAGCAGCCCAGGCTCTGTGGGAGCAGCAGGTGCTGTACTGCTGCCAGCACCTCGAGCCTGGGAGAGAAACACCTGTGACCTGTAACTTGTCCTTTTATTTCCCTGCCAGGTCTGGGACCAGTCTTCAGTGTAAGTCTCAGCTAGACAAAGTTACTCATCTTGACCTGCAGGAAAAAAAGGAAATATACTGAGTATATGCACTCCATCTGTCTGCAGCCCAGTTCCCAAACAGCATTCCTGGGCCAAAGCTCGCTCCGCAGCGGGAGCCGTGGCGCTTTCCAAGACCGTTTGCAGCTCAGTTAATTTCTCTGCACTTTCCTGCACTCCTGTTTTTGCACTTTGTACTACTGTTACTCTTTCAAGCAGTTCATGAACTTTTTGTATCCACTTCAGTCCCTAGTAGTTCATCCAGGAAATGGGACTAGTGTCCTGCCCCAGGTCATCACTGTGGTTAGCACCCCTTAACAGAGAGTTGGTCGTAGTTCTGAGACGTGCTGGGAGCCCCTGATGGCCTGGAAACAGAAGGGCCAAGGTGAGTGAGTCTTTCAATAGGAGCTGTGGTTGGATGTTCTCCACAGAACACATGAAAAATTTCTTCTGATTAGCCTGTTCACCTGCCACTTCTGAAAGTTATTTTGTTCTCACTAAAATCGCTTTAGAGCAGCTCTGATGGGGAGGGAAGAACCCTGCTTTAACCAACCCCCCTGCCAGGCCCTGAGACAAAGTGCATTACCTGTAAGCTACTGGGTTGTAAGACTTTATCCAGGTCTTCTGCATGACAGTTCACTGCATGCTGCTGCACCATCACTGGCTCTCTCCTTTTAGGTTGCTTTGCTGAGTAGTGTATTGTACCTCACTTGTAAATTAACCGAAACCTTTAGATTACGCTGCAAAATAGCCGTTAATTACTCTGGAAATTTGGCACCGAAGAGTTAACAAGCCTTATTTATGACAAGAATTACAGTCACACTTGTGTTCTCCTCTCAGCACTGGACATGGTCTCTTCTGCAGTGAGTCCTGCCAGCCTCAGCTCCCCAGGGGGAGCAGCCTGGGCTGGCTCGTCCCGTGAGCTGTAGCTTGCCGTGCAATCAGATGCGGTGTCTTGGCACAGGACACCCACAGGGAGCAGCTTTGGCAGTTGCTGACACCTTCTCTTCCCTGTGTCTGACCTCGAGCCTTTTATTGCTTCCTATTCTCTTTTGCTGTGAACACGAAGCAGAGAGCAAATGATTTTCAAAGCAGGTTTTGACCATTCACTCTGCAATAGCAACATTCTAAGTGAACAACCATGTTCTTTACAACTGGAAAGAGCAAAACTGCATCCAATCTTCCCTTGGCGCCACACTAAACTTCTGCTAGTCCCTTGCAAGCCTGTGCTAACCTGTTCTAGAAACCCATCAAAATTCCAATGCCTTGTCAGTGTCCTTTGGCGAGTTTCATGAATATTGTATTCTGTTCTCTTGTCTGTTGGGTTATTTTCAGTCAGATGATTTGGCAGGAAATTTGCTGAAAGTTTTTGTCTCCTGGTCTGAATATTTTGAAAGGTCACTGAGATCAGTCTTTAAATCTTTGCATCTCATGGAAGATCTTCAAGACCTCAGAAATGGGCTTGTTGAGTCCTGAAAGTGTATATCTTGTGTCTTGTTCGTGAAATGCTTCCTGCTATAGAAATAGCTCAAAGGACTGTACATATTTACAAGAAACTTTATATTCGTAACAAAAGGGAATTGAATTGGTTTCTACTTTTTTATTGTAAACTGTGCGTTTTTCAACACTAGCTTTTTGTTTTACTGGTGGTTGTGGACAGCCATCTTCAGACACTGGAGGGGCCTCGCCTCAGTCCTCCTCGCTCCCATGAAGAAATATTGTAACATTAAATTGCAATTGAAGCTTGTTAGCATAAATGAGGTTTTAAGTCTCTAAAAGTACAGGATTTTTCTTCATTACCTTTTTATTGACAAGGGAGGGAACCAGAGGGACAGTTCAAAGCTCCACCTGGAAAGTATTGAACTTTGTTGTTGAACAATAACCAAATAAAACAAATAACTATCTTGACTGGCATGGTGAAATGACGGCTTCCTTCTGTCTGGAGTGCCCCTGCCCCTCGTGCCCCACCCCTGGCTCTGGGGATCCTGGGTGTCACAGCTGCCCCAGGAGCAAACCCTGGCAATATTTAGCATTAAATACTCCTCATTCCCTGAACAAGTAGCATAAGTGGCTTCACAAACCCCAGGCATGTTGACATGCACTGACCCAGGTGGATTTATCCCAGTGCTTCACTGGAGCAGCAGGCAGCTGCAAGCACCCACAGCTCCATCCTGCCTCACCCTGAGAGTGTCTGGGAGAACAGATCCCCTGTAATTGACCCCACACATCCTGAGCTGGACAAAAGGCATCTTAATTAACAACAGTGTGATCTAATGACAGGTTTGGGACTTACCCCAGCAATGTACTGGGAGCAGAGCAGAGGGAGGCAGATCCTCATCCCACTGCTGTAAAATGCTGGTGCTTTAAGGCCTAATAGCTGCAACTTTAAAAAAAGACCATTCACAAATCCAGTCAGATTGAGTACAACCTGCAGAGTTACTGTACAGCTCAACTTACACCTGCTGGGAAAACTTGCTAGATCAGACTTAAATGTAAATACATCTATTTTTAACTGAACTAGTTTTTACAGGGTCTGAAGTATTCTTTCACAGGAAGAGGTTTTTAATATTCACACTGCTGCCTACAGTAACTTAATTTGTCCTCCTACTGTTCAGTGTTTTTGGTTCTGTGCACATACCCACCCCCTCAGCCCTGAGAAAGGGCTTGTTGGAGGCTGTAGGGGTGGGTAACCAATGGCTCCTCTTACATTTTGGTCTACAAGGCATTCTCCATGAAAATGCTCTCCATCAACCCCGAGCTGCTTGATTTATCTGTTGTGCCTACTATGATGTATATGATGAAATGCTGACTTGTTCAATGTTCCTTTATTTCTTTTACTGTGCACAAACAATATTTATTTAAGGCTCATTGTTGCAGTCCTATGATGCATGATCCGAATTGTAACAAAACTAAATTAATCCAGAAACTGGTGGAGTAAAAGAAAAAATTATTTATTGAGCTTTTTGATTCCCAGGAACCCTGCACAAATCCATGTCAGCTTGACCCCCACACGCTGTGCTGAAATTCAAGGGGTCGGGGAGGGCAGGGAGCTCTTGTTATTCCTGTACTGGTTTACTCCAGGGTCCCCAAAAGTGACTGTAACAAAAATGTCTGCATCTACCTTTAAAAAATGTGCTCTCCTAGCAACAGCCAAGAATAAACATAACAGCACAGACTGTGAGCTGTGGGTGGGGAATGTAAGTGAGCTAATAAATCCAACTCTTGATCCAGCTTTTGCCTTTGGAGGGATTTGATTCATCCCCTTGCAATAAGGATTAATCTAATTCATTCACCTGTCAAGCAGAAAATGACCTAGCAAAAAAACCCAATAACACCCACCCCCAGAAAAACCACAACAGCCACCTTACCTCTTCCTTCATCCACTCCTGCTGGAGAGAAAGGGATGTGGGGGGGCTGAGGGTGGCAGTGTCTTACCTGAGGAAATCTGTGGCTCCTGGCACTCAGTTGAGGCCACAGGTACCACGGACCATCTCATCTCCATCACCTGCTGCTCGTGGCTGGAGAGGCCTGGGGACAGCTGTGCTTGGTCACCCGTGGGCAGGGAAGGGTGGGGCAGAGGGAGGGTCACTCCTTCAGGCCCTCACACAGCCCGGGTCCCACCTGGGGCTCCCCCCTGGCCCTCCCAGCTTTTGTGGGGCTGCAAACGCTGATGGTGCAGTGGCAGCTGCAGCCCCTGCACTGAGCCCCCTGCCAGCTGGGACAGGGCCAGGGGCTACAAACCAAAAATCAAAATTCAAAAAACCTCAAGCTTTCTACACAGTAATTGTTTCTGACCTGTGGTTCTGCTGTACCTGATGCACTGGGGAAGAACGTGGAGTGCTCTGCAGGTACCAGCACTGACCACTCATCCCTTGGCATTCCCTGGAGCCACTGGGCACTGCAGAGACTGTCCCCTCACACAGCTGGCACTGCACAGGCTGTCCCTTCACACAGCTGGCACTGCAGAGACTGTCCCCTCACACAGCTGGCACTGCACAGGCTGTCCCCTCACACAGCTGGCACTGCACAGGCTCAGACTGTCCCCTCACACAGCTGGCACTGCAGGGGCTCAGACTGTCCCCTCACACAGCTGGCACTGCACAGGCTGTCCCCTCACACAGCTGGCACTGCACAGGCTGTCCCCTCACACAGCTGGCACTGCAGGGGCTCAGACTGTCCCCTCTCACAGCTGGCACTGCACAGGCTGTCCCCTCACACAGCTGGACCTCCGTGAGCCTCGGACCCCAGAGAGTCACCCTGGCGATGACAAAGACTTGGGGAAAAAGATCTGCTCCAAGTGCTGCTGGAACAAAGAGAAGCTGACAGGAGGCTGAAGGCCCATCCCAAGCTTTCCAGCCCTAAGGGACTGTTGCTGGAGCTTTTAAGTAATTGTTTTTCCTCTAAACTTTACATCACAAATTAACACGAACAGCTCGGTCATCACAAAGTGCAAGAGTGGAAAGTGTTTCAATCTGCATCTCCAAATGAAAAGCTTGCACAACCCACCAAGGCATAAACCTGCAATCAGGAAATCACATGTAATAATAACTCACTGAAGGCAAGGTTACCACAGGTGGGAAGAATAATAACAACACAAGTCACCTGCTTCTCTTGAAAATGTTTTATTTGTTTCTAAAGAGGCTGGAAACAAGCAATTCTGTAGTTCAGAATACCAAATACTATCCATAGCACAGAATGAAGAAAGAGTTTTCAGAGAAAACCATTGCACTAGACCCAGATCTACTCAGCTACTGAAGATATTGCAACAAGGCTGGTGAACAGACCCCAGGATGGCAAAGCACCTCCCACTGTGGCTCGCTCCTCTCCTCGCTGGCTGCTGCAGCTCTGTCCCCACTCAGACTCCTCCCAGACTCTGCAAAGTGCTTTCCCCACAGTGGGACGGGGCTGGTTTTCATTGGCACAGTCACGGTGCCCCAGGCACCAGAACAGGCCAGGGGAGGGCCCAGCAGGGCCCCTCCTGCACTGGCCCCTCCCGGGCAGGCCCGGGGCACACTGGCAGCAGGTTTGCATTAACGTTGCATTTGTTTTGGGATAAAACAGGCTGTCAACACCAAGGACAGCCTGGCATTATTGTAATCACTTACAAAACAGAAACAGGATAAAAAGTTGCCCGACTCCAGCACTCTGCAACTGCTGACTCTGAGGGGCAAGTTTGGCCTCTGGGACACAGGAGATTGACAGTCACCTTCAGGCTGTTACTGAGGAACTCATCCCTAAACTGAATCCATCCATCTCCTTCCAGCCACCTCTCCCAGCTTAAGGAAGTCCTCATCAGTGACAGCAAGAGGAACTGGTTTCCAAAAGCAGATTACTGCAAGACACGTTTACGATTTACAGAAAAATCCAGCCATTAAAAACAATTGTCTTTACCAGAAATTCCACAGGGGAAAAGATGTATTTCAGTTCTCATGAAGAGAAAAACTACAAGAGCTATTCACAGTAGAAACAGTGCACCCCACTCTACCGTAAAATAATAATGAGCTTGTAGTGATTATGTTGCTGATTTTGCCCAGAAAAGGCTGCTACAAAATGATCATCAATATTCACACTTACTTCAGCCAGGCAAGTTTGGAACTTGCCACTGAAATAAAGTTTGATGAGCAACGGAAGCAGTAATGAGCTTGCTTTTGCTGAGTGTTGTGCTCAAATCAGATTCCCCAAGAATCCTGAACTTTCTAGACTTTGGGCTGGCAGACTCCCAGTCTGCCTCGCTGCTAAGGCTCTTTGATCCGTTGCTGCCCTCACATTATTCAGCCTAATTAAATTGGTGTTTTTTTAACTGAGCTGACGAGGGGCACTGACACCTTTGCCACCTGTCAAGTTGCTGTGAAGCTGCCATTTCCAAGAACTTCCAAGTGGGGATAACAAAATAAGGCAAATACAGGAGAACCTGGAAGTCTCAGGAACAATATGAAATCAGAGTTCGTTTGCTACAGCACAGAGCAGAAGTACATTTGGTTAAGTGAAGCATTTTTGTCTGAGACTGCACTGGCCCAGAACAATTGGTCACCAATGAGTGTGATGCTCATATTGGCTTGTACAGCAAAGTGGTCACGTATTTCTTCTTGTAACGGTGTGTAGCACTGAGCACCATCACTCCATCCTGCAGGGGAGGGAAAACAAGTGAGCATGAGCCAGGGTCACACTCCCAGGCAGGGTGCAGGACGTGCCCTGGCCTCTCACCTTGATGGAAAGGGCATACAGGTGGTTCAGCATGACGTGGTTGGGCTCAGGGAGCAGGGCAGGGTCGCACTGCAGAGAACAGGGACAGTGTGACAGTAACAGAAGTCACAGCTCACTCCTCACAGCTGGGAGGTGACAAACAGCACCTGTGACCAGCCATGCCCCCAGTACAACACTGCTGCTCATCATCACAAACACAGTCACCATTTCAGAACAACCCCAGGTCCCCCTGGTGAAACCCTCTGCATCCTCACCAGGACCATGGATCAGACTGTGATTACCCCTCATGTGTTTCTGGTGTCTTTACAGCTGACAAGATTAAGGTTTTGGGAGGAAAACAGCAATCTAGTTTTCCATTTCAAAGACAGTCAACTAGAAAAACAGATTTACTTCAGACGAATCCACTGGACACACATAATAAGGAACTTACCAACACAGTAACTTATCCTAAAGTTTTCCCTAAGCTGTCCCCAGATTTTTCCCCACCTCTTGCCACCCTCAAGGGCATTGTTTAGCAAACCAAAGTGATGTACTCACAGAAATGCCAGTGTCCTTGTTCAGGATGACCTGCAACAGGTGTGGGGGGAGGATGGGTGGGGATTTGAAGCGCTCCTCTGCCTTGCAGACATAGGGCTCCTGGTGGTATGGTCCTGGGGGGGGAGCTGGACAGCTCTGCCAGAGACATGGTAAATATTTAATCCTAAATACTTTGTAAGAACATCTGCTCTTTATGGTACATGCAGCCTAAAGGAATCAATGGCACTTAAGCACAACAACTGCAGCAGCTGGTGCAGTGCCAGAGGATCAGTCACTGCCCATGAGGGGCTTTAAGGTGCCCAAAGTCTCACTTGGAACGAGCTGTGAGGTTCTGGGCAGTGAATTCTGAGGGCACTTCAGAACTTCTCCTGTCTAATGAGGGAAAGGAAACACAGGCATCTACAGCAATCTCCTCCTGGCCTGCCCCACAAATATCACTGTCTCTGTCCAGGGCAAAGTTTCACAGAGCAAAACACACCCAAACACAGCTCCTGCTCAGGCTCAAAGGTCTTCTGAGGGAGGGTGTAAGGTACTGCTCCAGCCATGGATTCCATCCCCACAGAGCAAGGCTGACCTCAGACACAGCTCAGGCTCAATCCCACCTCTCCCCTGTTGCACTACAACATGAAACCTAAGGCAAAAATTGCATTTTTGTATTATTCTAAGATACAGGTAATTTATATGACACTGTGAGGATACCCCTGAGCCTGTGTTAGCACTGAGATGCACCTAATTACTCCCTCCTAAAGTCCAACTTCTGACCCCTTCAGCCCCTCCTGAGCAGAGGAAGACTGGATTAGGAGCAATGTAGACTGTCAAGGTTGGTTTGATGTGGTAAAGCAGAGACTTTCACCAATGCCTGCCCTAAACCCAGCCACTGCACATAGGAGGGGCAAACCAACAGTTATTGAGCACCCAGGACTTCCTCCTCATCAGATCTGTGTTTGTTTTGCCAGAGGTTTCCTCCTCTGTGCATTCCACACTCTTCCTTTGGGCATTTGTGATCCCTGCACTCATCCCCAGGGCCTGACACAAGTGCAGATTAAATCCCTGCTGGAGCTTTAGCCCCGGATAAAAAGGAAAATGTAATTTTTAACAGCTCTAAAGAGTGTGATAGAAAGTTACCAGTAAGCTCATACCAGACATGTCTGAACATTTTTGGGAGTCCACCATCAAAGCATCGAACACTTCAAAGTCAGTTTTCTTCACCTGGATGATGTTGTTGACAGTACCCAGCTGGCTGGTTACTACTGGCTGGCAAGAGACAAGACACAAAAATCAAAATAAAAAACGCCTGTGGGATTAATAGATTCCCAGAACTTCACAATCAGCATCACCAAGAATGAGAAATATTGCTTTTGAAATAAAACAGAACCACATCTGAGAGGAGCTCAGTGAGTGTGAGGTTAAGAGGAAGGGCAGGATTAAGGACTGGGAAGGGAAAATGCCACCTGAACCTGCAAACCCCCAGGGCTACAGACAAGGCAGGGGCCAGGTCTGGGCTGGAGTTACCTGTGACACCAGCTCTGAGTTCTTAAGCACTGCTGGGCAGGCTGGGGTTAAAGCTCATTTTATAGCAGAGGAGGAAGGACAGGCCTGGTAGATTTTGGCACAATCCCTGGCCTATGAAAAGATCCAGAGCAGCAAGAGCAGCATCCTGGCACAGAGAGCCTGGAAGGCACAGAGAGCTCTGGGCTGCCAGCAGTGCTCACTCAATGCTCTAAAAGCCAGCCTGGCACTGGCCAGGAAAAGCCTGGCAGCACTTAGAAACCAATGGCCCAGGGATGCTGTCCCTCACTGCATCTCCTGCCCTCTGAGCTCAGCCTGGTGCTGCCATCCAGGCCAGCAGGATCAGAAACCTCTCTCTCAGCAGCCTGAACAGAAATTTTCTCCTCTTCAGATGCCTCATCAATAAACAGTGACTCAAAGCAAACCCTACCTCTGCAGGATCGTGTGTCCACTGCCCATCCACGAGGAACTTGTACTGGTGCTCTCCTTCTGGCAGGTCCAGGATTGCCACAAAGTTATTGTGACTGGAATTTAACACAAACCATCAGCCCTGCAATATTCTGAAACGTACCTGAGTCTCTAAACTGTGACACACACTGTGACACAGAGCACAAGCCTCCTCAAGGTGCAAAACCTTAAAAAGGCACGTTCAGAGAATCTCTGATGCAATTCAAAGGTAAAGAATCAAATTATGATTAATGCTCATGATAATTTCCTCTGTGACAGTGAGTCCCCCACACTCCTGACATCCCACAAGTGGCACTGAGCTTTTGTAAAGTCACTCTCACATCTTCATGTTACTTGTTAGCACACGAGACCTCATTTATCTGCTGATGGAACAAGATCAGCTTTCTCCTATTTCCTTGCCTTTCAGCATTTGCCATCATAAATTGCATTTCCCAAATGCCCATGAAATAAATGAACAAGGTGCAGATAAAAGCAGTAACTCGATACTTCTGGGTTACTTTGGGTCTGAATGGCTGCTGCTTGGCAATTTCCACACTCCTGGGCTGAGAACTCCCTGATTCTTCAGAAGGCTTTACCAGCATCTCAAAAAAGCTGAGAAACAGTGGATGCTGCTCCAACAGGCCACAGTCCCTGGGCCCTTTGAGCTGGGCAAAAGCCACTGACATGGCAAGGATGTGACACCAGAAACACTGTGCTGGAACCAGCTCCCCTTTCCCCAGCCCAGCCCTGCTCCAGGCCCAGCAGGGACTGTTCTGTCTGAATGTGGTGCCCAGTGAACAGACAGAGCTCAACTTCCACCCTGTGCCACCAGGAATGGGACAGTCAGATTGTCACCAAGGGCTTGTGGAGACAAGGACAGGGGTAAATCAAGCACAGTCCCATCCCTCAGCTGAGCACTCCCAGTCCATGAGAAGCAGCACTGCAGCAGCCCTTCTTTACCTCCTGGTCAGAGGAATTTTACTCCAGTTGTTGAAGGACCCTGATAAATAAACTTCCTTCCCTCCTCCAGTCCAGCGGAAGACGGTTGGCCGGGCCTGAGTGGGGGTTTTGTCATTCACTTCCAGATCTTGCTGCCAGGCTAGAAACTCTTCTTTCTCCAATGGAGTCTACAAGCACAAGGTCTCAGTCAAAAAAGGTTCCTTCCTGGCAGACTCAGACAATCTGTTTTTTTGCCCTCAGGCACGACTCTCTAAGTCTACTATGAGCAGTTTTAGTCAGATGCAGAATATAAGCTGCATTTCTAGATACTCTTCACAAGTTCATTTGCACAAATTCTGCAAAGGTGTTAAAGTCTTCCAAATCTACAGGAAGAGTGGAAGGCAAAATAATGCCCCTCCCTCCAGCCCCAGTTATACCTGATGTAACATCAATTCCCTCTCTCCTTGGCAAGGGAAGGAAGGGGGATGGTCAGCTTTGTGTAAACTCAAGGACAGAATCCCTGCAGGTTGCAAACAACCCCAGAGTACTCCAAGCAAGCAGTGCTAGGAGAACAAACCAGCAGTACCTTCATTTCCTCTGAATGGAACAAGTCTGCATCTTCAGGACTGTCCATGAGGATCTTTGGTCTGTCCCCGTCTTTGGTGGCTCCTCCTGAGCTGTCCCCTCGGGAGGCCTTGTGCCCATGGCGCTCCAGCCCCGCCCGCTCGCTGCTCGTGTTCCCCATTTCTGTGGCTCTGAAAGGGCAGGGAAAGCCAGGTTAGCACGAATCTCCCAGAGCTGGAACACCAGCAGGCAGGGAAGGAAACTCATCACTAGCCTTGGGCTGTGTTTTTGAGTGGAAGAGCCTCAGAAAACTTGATTAAGTCATTGTAAAGTGATGCCACACTCTGAACAAAGGCACTAAATGACAGTTTTAAGCTACTCCTGATAATGTGAAACAGTTCAATACCGCAGCACCTCTACCAGATGCAGACACTCAGGAAGTTGAGCAGGCAGGTCCCTGCCACACCGCACAAAGCTCTGGTGTCTCCCCAGGCTAAGGGCTTGTTCTTTGCCTCCTGCCTCCCCGCGTTCACAGCGCTGCACCTCGCCAGGGGAACTTTCTGTCAGAACGGCCCAAACCCAGCCTGCCTGAAATGTGACTTCACTGGAATAACGTTATCTCGCCCTGCTAAGGATGCTGAGAGCAGCTGGAGGGGGCTCTAAACACAGAACCGCAGAATGTCCCGAGCTGGAGGGACCCACAGGGCTCGCCCAGTCCTGCTCGGCCCTGCACAGACACCCCAACCCTCCCAGCAGGGCCTGACAGCGGTGTCCAGACGCTCCTGGAGGCCCGGGGCTGTGAGCATTCCCTGGGGACAGCTCAGTCCCGCTGCTGCCCCTCGGCCCCGCTTTTCTCGGGAGAGGCAGGGCCTGCCCAGACCCAGCCCCGCCGCCCCACAGCCCCGCAGGGATGGGCA
>JAHLSL010000041.1:2023926-2043619 GCA_025920805.1 Petroica traversi
GCAGCTCTTCCCCAGCCCTGCTAGAAAATGCAGCTGCTGTTATTATGGCATTTCACACAGCTTAGTGCTCCTAAATTCCTCGTCTCCCACCCCAGAGGTTTTGTTCTCCCCAGTTTCCTTGCCCAGCACTGTTTGCAGCACACGGTACCATGTCTTGCCCATCATGAGCATTGTGATGATCTGCACAGCAGACACACAGACCCATTACAGCCTGTGTTAGCTTCATCTGGGGCCTGACCATTGCTGTGGGGTTTGTTTGTTCTGAGAATCCACATAATGGTAACAAACGGCAGGGTAGGGACTGCTGGCAGATCATGAGGCTGTGGTAACCAGTCTGTGGTAGGTACAAGCATTCATTTCAAAGCCTGGTGTTAAAGTGGGATGGTTCCTCCTTCCATGGTGATGCCAAAACCCTTAGGAGCTGCAGGACAGAGACCATGGACAAGGCAGCTCAGCCTCACTGTTTCTGCCTTCTCCTCCCTGTTTTCCCTGTGTCTTTTCACGCCTGATTGCTGTCTCCCCTTGCCGTGATGTGTGGGTGTAGCACAGTCCTGGAGCAATCAGCTGTGTCTCACTTTGTCAGGTGCTGGTCCCCGAGAATATTGAGGTCTGGATGACTTTACACCATGAACTAAATCATCCCCACCCCCCTCACACCCGTCTGCCCGGTCCGTGCGTTCACTGGAGTGCTGTTTCTCCCCTCAGAGTGGGAGCCCAGTTCCCTCCCAGCTGTTAATGCAGGAGATGTGGGAAGCGAGAGATTAGCTAAAGACAAGCCACAGGGCCTGGCAGAGCTCAGCCACCCACTGATTCTCTGGAATCCTGAAGTTTTGCTCCTCCCTTTAACAGCATCTGTGACTTTTTGCCTCCTTTTATGCTCTGCAGCCTGAAGGGTGTAAAAACTCCTCCTCTTCCACCCCATCTGAATCAGCCTCCACATTCCAAAGGAAGACTACCAAATACCTTTTCTACCTCTGACCCTATTGGGATAAAAGGACCAGGGTAGAACACAACTGACTAACACTGAGTAAGAAATTCCCTTAAAAAATAAAAAATGCACATCCCACTTTCAGACTGCTCACAGCCCCTAAAACAAGATAAAAGTAATTGATGAAATGCTTTATCTTGTATTGTGACTGTGCCACATCTTCTCCTAGGACAATGTGAGGTTTTAAAAGCAGAGGCTTGTAAAAGACCTGCAGGATATGAAGAGCCTTGTGGTCTCTGTTAGTTGCCATGTCAGTAGCCACAAGCAAAGCTCAGCTCCTTTTCCCCTCACTTACACCTACCTTCTTTAGTAAACATGAACTAGACCTGGCCTATTAAACCTTCTTAGTCAGGAGTTAATTTTAAGGCAGTTTGGTTCTTGGCTCTTAAAACAGTGAGACTCAGCAGAGCTGGTCAGAGTTCTGGGAATCATTACAGAGCACTTCTGGTGCTGTACAGGCTGAGGGGTCAGGTGAAGTGACATCTCTGCTACTGAGTCACTCTGCCCCCTTGGAGATATCACTTACCATCCCTCTCCATCAGCTGACTCATTTTAAAAGAGAATAAGGACCAAAGAGGGTAGGTCTGAGGTCAGGGGACACCTGTGTTAGGGGAATGCATGTCTTGGATTAGATGGAGTGACCTTACAAGCTTTTCAGGCACAAAGTCAGGGATGACACTCACCAAACACTGTGCTCTAGGCCAGAATCTCTCATTTTCACTATTTGGATTATCTCTCTTATTATTTGATTAAAATCAAAAGACATTTAAGCCCCCACTGAATACTGGTTGAAATGTGAACGTGAGGCTTCCAGGGCTCACCATGACCACACAGCCTGCTTTGGTCTGGACACTTCAGTTTCTGGATACGCAGTTTCCCCTTCTCTTACCTCACAGCAGGTGTCAAAAAAGAAATGCAGTGGCCTCCAGCCTCAAGCTGTGCTGTTCAAAGTCCTGAAGGATCCATTGATATCTGGCAAAGTTCTTTTCCCTTGACACGATGCAAGCTTATTTAGCAAAGAGAAGTCACTGCAAGTGAAGTGGAAGCTGACTCAGCCCTACAGCGAGAGATGACAAACCCAGAGGAGCCATCCTCAGATGTGAACTGGTAGATCAGATTCACACATGCCATAAATCACTTTATAAAGGACACATGAGCGAGTGCTTCTTGCAGCTTGTGTGCTGGGGAGAGTGAGCTGGGTGGGAGGAGAACAGAACTTACCCTGGAGTTCAATACAGGGTAAATTTAACCACAGAAACCCTCTGGGTAAATTTCTTACTACAGTTTTCTATTTTGCCTCAGGGTCCCGAATTTGTTCCTCCATCTTTACAGTGGCTGAGTGATCTGTTTCCAGGCCCCCTTCTCCTTTTAGGTCACTTCTGAATTTAGGGCACTTTGGCAGGTGGCAGGGCGTGCTGCAGAGGAAGCTGGGCAGCCTCCTCAGAGCTCACTGCCCTGTCAGGACACGTGTCCTGCCCTGCGTGCAGAACATGCCGTTGTGCTTGGGGAATGGAGAGTTGGGAGTGCACAGAAGGAATCCCTCACACACCTCTGCATCCCTTCCCTGCTCCAACACTGCACGCCTCCCAACGCCTGCTAATGCAAAATGAGGCTGGAGGAGGGAGGAATTTAAAAGGAAACCAGCTTTTAGGTGGTTTTGAGCCTGAAGGTGCTGCCTGTGGAGACTGAGGGCTCAGTCTCAGAAATCTGGCGTGAGGCAGCAGCCCTGCAGAGCCCTGGAGGTATCTCCTACAAAGCCAGGCTAGGTTCCGTATCTGTTCAAGGTTTGGTGATATGGACTCTTCCCTCCAGGAAACTCCACCTTCTACAAAGGCTCCTGAGCAGCTGTCAGGTAACCAGGATGTTTCTAACCATCTTGGTCCCTGTCAGTCCAGTGACTTTCCTTCTATTTAAATCATACTTGCCTTTGGGAAGTCAATCCTTGAAATCCTCTCGTGTGTGTGCATGCACACAATCACACAAAGTAATGGGGGAGATGACTCCATCTTCCCCTCCTGAGGCAATCAGTAATAAAATCCTTGTTAAATAACTGGCAGACCAAGTTAGGGCCCAGGGGAGGAAATGAGCCCAGAGAGAGATGTTTGCACACTGTTTCAGCAGAGGCACCTGAACACGGTGGCAGCAACCAGATACAACCAATTTGCAGGTTGAGAGGCAGAACACACCGTGAGCACAATCCAAAGACAGAGGTACAAAAGCAACAACTTCTGGAGCCTCACCACTTGGGATCCTGATTGCAAACACATAAACTGAAGAGCCAGTGCTGATCTGCAGGTGAAAGCTGTAAATAAACCCCGGGTGTGCCTGCAGGGAGGCACCCCCAGATTTTAATTCCATATTCTCCCCTAGATTATTTTTTTTTCTGCTGTGCAATCTGATGGAATTTACACCACATCTCGAGTGTCTGGCTGACCCCCTTCATACAGCAGCAAAGAACCCCCACTTATATTTAGAAGCCTCTTCTAGGGTTACATATCAAGATACATGCACTGGGCTGTTTTGCAGAATGCAGCTGCCTCGTAAGAAGCCAAAGGTGCCAACATGATCCAGGAGCTGAGGCCAGCATTTTCAAGTTTCCATCTGTCTCTGCCTGTAATATGTGCAGGAAAGAAAAGAGAGCTGGGCTTGAGGCATTAGTTGGTGCCTTCAGCATGCAGGGACACCATGTCCAAGAAATGGAAGCCTGAAGCAGTTTTGCAGAAGGAAGACTCTATTCATGCACCCAGGACACAGATGCTGAGTTGAAATACATTTTACTGCTTCTCACCTCCCTCTGTTTCATCAAATAACAGCATTCAGCACATATATAATATAAGAGGGGTTTTTTCCTACCAAAAAAAAAAGGTAGGTCCAGTGCAGAATAATGGACCAAATCCAAATCTAGATGCATGACAATGAAGAACAGGTCATTTCCAGAGCCTGTCAGAGATAATGAAATTTGTATATATGCCCCTCAAAATATTGGGCAGGCACAAATTCCTCAGTCAGACAGCTGCATTCTGCCTTCCACACCCACTGCTGGCACCAGGGCCTTGCAGATTTGACACTAAATGTCATTTAAGCTCCCTGTGTTTGCTGCCTGCTTTGAGATGTGTCTGTCACACTCACAACAAAATGAAGTGGTTGTACAAGGACCCCTTTCCAGCACAAGCTACACTTCCCAAACATGGTTGAAAATTTATGTAAACATAAATAAATGAAGAGAACCAATACCAGTACATTAGTAAAGCAAAAATAAGATTACCTATGACACAGAAGCACTAAGGACATTAGAGGAATTGCTGCATTCTCTCCTCTCTGTCACATTAAGTGGTTTAATATAAAGCCTTTATTTTTATACCAATCAATAGCACTGTAAGGTACCAACATTTATCTTCAGAAGCACTGAAGGTACAATGGCTCAAGTCTCAATTATATTAAGAGCAGGACTTCAAAGATGTTTATGAGGAATAAGATGCAAGTTAGATTTCCAGTATGGTTTTCAAAAGCCTCTGAACCAGTCAGGTGCCTAACTCCTACTGATCTCAACCCATGTCAGCCAGTTAAAAAAATACTTCAAGTTGCCTATCCCTATCCTCTGGTGCTCACATACCTTTGGAAACCTTTTACTGTGATTTACTTTATTGTGAAACTGTTCAAGGGGTTAGAAAAAGGGATATAATTCTTTCCAGTAGAAGAGGCATCAAAACTTAGGAAAGACACTTCCCACATACCAGAATGGACATGAATTAAAAGTAATTTTATTCCACTTGTCAATGACATTTCTATCATATCTGATAATAAGGCAAGCTACTAAAAGTCCCACAAGACATATCAGACCATTAAAATAGTATTCAAAAATCAAAGAGGAGTTCACAGAACAGCCAGTACTTGGGATCATCAAAATCAGTGGCAAGATTCCCACGTGGACAAATCTGATCAGTGTAAATGTTTGATAAATCAAGTGACTTCACCAGTGTTTGTGAAGTTTAATACTGCAGTAATTAAGGAGAGGTGATGCTTCACTGACTTCAATGAAAAACAGAATTTGGCAGGAAGGAAAACGAAAAAGCACATTGAAAATATAATATCAAGGCACAAAAAATACATGCTACTTCCAGGCATATGCTTCAACAGCTAAAGGTTTCTGGGAGGATTTTATTTTTTTTAATAGGTAGTTGAACTCCTGACAGATGATTCTTCTCTCACCTGCACCTGCAGAACTCCCTGGATTTCTGGGCAGTCGCTCCAGGTTGATGTTGGTGCAGGAGAGGGAGTGGAAGTTGCCACAGCTCGTTTGAAGGTGTGAAAATAAAGCAAACAGAGCAGCAACTGCTGAGGATGCAGCCACGTCCTAATGCTCACCAGAGCTTACTGCATTTAACATGGAATATCTGTGTGACAAAACAATTGTATTCTATGAAACAGTCTCCAGATAATAAAAACAGCTGTCCCATGCTCATTTTTCACAAGGTATCAAGAAATTGCAGTAATTTAGAGGGCATCAGTTCTGGAACCTGAGGCTGCTCATTGAGCAGTGTCTAAGGATCAGGAAGTTTGTCTGTGCAAGATCTGTCCATCTCTAATTGCAGTGATACACAGACCAGTCATAGAGATGAGAGGATGAACTAAACAAAACCCACGTGAACAGAGCAGAACACAATGAAACTATGTGCCTTGCTAGAAGCACAACAACAAAGGGATGAAGGACACATGTTTAAAAAGAAGATGTTTTGTCAGATAAAAAAAAATAGGAACTTTTTACATACATGAAGTTTAAAGAGGAAAATATGATCAGTGCAAATTTAATGCAGGACTGGAGCTAAATCGAGGGAGTGCAACAATGAAGGACAACAAAAAAAAATCATTAAGGAAAACATGGATGCTATGGAAAAAGAGTCTCTCTTAATAATCAAGTTATTGAAATGGGTCCCAGATGGTTAAAAATCCAAGGTAAAGTTCTAAAAGCTGAGAATGACAAAAGAAAGCAGCTGCTGAGTCAGAGTGTGCCCACGGCATTATAAAATCACAGAGCAGGATAAAATCACAAACCCATGGGTACAGTTGTGTCATGTTGAGACTATTTTAAAGTAATGAGAAAATCCTTAATGGCCTGATCCAAAATCTGCCAAAAGTAACAGGAGTTCTCCCACTAGCTTCAGTGGGCTGTGCATCAGGTCTTACACTGTGCACCAAAAACAGTCTGGATACGTTGGCTTTGTCTGGCTGGGGTCAGCCAGGGAATATCAGAGATCCAGCATACATTCCATGGAAATGAGAAAGAAAAGGGATTTTTTTTAGGGTAGGATCTCATTATACATTAGGGTGAAAGAGAAAATGCTGCTTTATACTGAGATGTCTTATAAATAAGTAATTTTAAAAACCTGGTCACGCCATGCTGATTAACTCACTGGGCTATCAGTTCATTCACCAGCAACATGCCTCTGCAGATTTGTAGGGTCAGAGCTAACAGTCTGGAATGGTTTCCATCTCTTCTTTTTCCCCCTCCAGAGGTTTACATGTTGATATCCTCCAAGTGCAGTCCTGGTCTTCAGATAGCATGCTGCAAGGACACAGAAATACATGTGTTTAAAGGAGAAGAAGACAGAGAGTTTGCCTTGTGAGTTTAAATTATTAATTCTACAGATCTAATGGATACATTATGCCACATTAGTGGCACTTGTTCTCTTAACAAACATCCCTGTAGGTTAGCAGCTCAATACAGTTCTGAATCAAAGAGCTGAGTTTCTAATGGCATTGGTCATCTGTCAATCCGAACTGAATTTTTAAACTGGGTTACCTGAATCAATGCAAATTAGGGCCTTGCATTGCCAGGAAATGGGCTCTTATTTGACAAAGATTCATGAGGTCAACAGCATCTCTTCTTCCTTGGAGTGGTACATAAAGCAGCCAGACAAGAACAACACTCCAGCAGGAGAGACCTTGGTAAATCCAACAGAAATACACACTTTAAAAGGACTGGGAAACCTGTCTTGTGCATTTGCATTGGGAGAGGAAGGATCTGAGGGCTTCCCTCAAATTCTTGTGCAGGGGAAAGCTCTCAGACAACACCCATGGATGCCCTGACCTGTCCCTGGGTTCTGCTGGAGTCTGAGGCATCTCCTCCATCAGGCAGCTACATTCCAGCAGCTCCTCAAGGAGGGATCTGGGACCCGAGGCACTACACAGTAAATATTTCCTGCAGACAGCATTAATGCCTTTGCTGATTGTCTCTGGATGCTACTCATGGCCCCACTGGGCAGAATCCTCTGTGTGAACATCTCTGTGCACAGATGAAACAGCGGGGCCAGGATTTTTCATGTGGTTTGCTAAGGAAGTGAGGCTGATGTGACCACATTGTCTGTGCACCTGCACACGTGTGTCACTGCTCAGCCTCCCAGCTGAGGGAGCACTTTGAGAGACAGGTAGAGGACTTTAGTCTCCTGTGTTTTCACAAATCCAGTAAAATGAGGTGAGGATCAAGGAAATAATCAGTATGTGTCCTATAGAAAAGCAGCAGTATGAGCTCTCTGGCTGGGTGGACATCAAGAATGAAAGTGGGTAAAAGAACAGGAATGCCCTGACTTGGGGCTTGGAGCTCTATCCCTTACTGGCAGGCCAATTCCTGCAGCACAAGACCCTGACTTGTTTATTTTTATGGTAAGGTGCAGAGGAAAGTGTGGCCAGTGTAAAGATCTGGAGGCTGGCTGAGTAATCCCTGTCCTCATGCTGGTCCTCAGCTTATTCTGTCTCTGAAAGAAGGCAGGCACTGAGTGAAATGTCTGCAAAGGCTTCTGAGAGCCTCAGGAACAGGACAGCAGAGATATTAAAAGTAATCTTGCCCTCCTTTTCCTCCTGAAGAATTATTTCTAAGTCAGTGAGGAGACTGCACATGTGCATCTCTGGTGCACAGTCTAAACACTTCCTCCTTTTCCTTCTACCCGAAATTACCAACGCTGCAGTACTGCACAAGTGCTTGATTTAAGACCCTTCTGATTCTGAGCAGTACAAGCTGGTGCTTTGCACTCAGCCTGGCTGTTTTGTGTTCCTTGGAAGCCATGCTGACAGGTGGCATTTCTGTGGCTTCCCTGGGGTGAAGTTCTAAATCAAGTGAGATTAAAGAAGGGGTCAGAAGTTCAGGCTCCTCTACGAAAGCATTAAAATATCATAATGGTTTGCATAAAATTCCAAAGTCACAGCATTTTGACTACCCTTCCTCAGACCAAAACTGTTGCTGTCTCAGTCTACTGAAGCTTCTTCTTCTCTCTAACACCTCTCACTCATCCTCCACATTTCTGCTTGGCTCAGTCCCACTTGTCCAGACTGCAGAGATCCATGAGAGAGGAGCACAGGAGATGTGGACTGAATGACAAATGCCTTGTGGCTCAACTGGGTGGCAAAACTCATATGAGCTCTAGTTCAGCCCTGAGCAGCATTGTGAAGTGTTACTCAGACATTAGAGATGGTCTAAAAGTATGTGCTTTGAGGAGCTGAGTGTTGATCTGGACTACTCACATGGCAGCATGAAGTAGAATATGACATGTTTAGCTCCAGTCAAGAAAAGGGTTTGGGATACTTAGGATCTCCTTCACTTAACTGAGGAGGAGCCAGCCCAGGCTTATGTTTCCCTAAGCCCTGCCAGCAGAACTCAAATGTAATCTGAGGGTGTCTTGTGTCAGCAAAACCCAAAACAAAACAGAATTTGGAATCTGCTTCAAAAATATTGAGGCTGCTCTGAAAACACAGACTGTAAATTACTTGAGAGCCCTCAGTGACTGACAAAATTACCACCTTTTGCTGATCAGAATGCTTAGAGGCAGGAAGGTGACTCCAAGCCTGGGGAAAGGCTGCTAAGAGGAGCATGAGTGGCAGTGGGTGGGAGCAGACAGGGCATGGCAAACTCAGGCTGTGGCACACAGCCCTGCACAGCTCCAAGTCACGGTGCTGTCTCCTCAGGGAAGGCAAATACAACCCATTTTTCACTGCAGTTCTTGATGGACAACATGCCCGAGGCACATATGCAGGGCCAGACTGTGGTGACACAAATACCAGCTAAAGTTACATCTGAGAGAGCCCTGGAAATGTAACTCAGGACTGGCAAGGCAGGGGCACAGGGGAAGCTGACAGCAGAGAGTAAAAGCAAGTGTGGAAGAGTAGGAATAAATTTGGCCCAGTGTGGAATGAGGCACAGCCCTGGTTTCACACACACCACAGCTCTGCACTCAGAGCCCTCAGCACGATGAGGGACATGCTGCTTTACACTGATCAAGGCACACAAGTTTTATTGCTGGGCTGTCAACTCTAGTGATGCAAGTGATGGCTTCCCCTTGCCTACATTTAGGGGCATGACTGCAGAACATAGATGGTGGGTGGGCCCTGTTCCAGAATATATATATATATCTCACTATATAGCTTAATATATGTTTGCTAAAGATAACATGCCTATGTTCGAGACAAATGAGGCTCTCCAAGGCAGCAGGAGAAACCCAGACCTGACTTAGCTCCAAGTAAATCTTCAAAATGAGAAGTCAAGGCTGTTTCTTCCCTGCAGACGTAGGTGTTGGCTGCTGTTATTCCTGTGCTACTGTTGCTCCCTGACTGCACAAACCAAGGAAGGCACACGAGGACACTCGTGAGGGTTTTCTGTAAAGGGAAAGGGTCTTCCTCTTCCCAAGTCTGACACTCTTATTAGGGGTACATTTGGGAGTGTTACTGGTGGTATAAAATAATTGTTTGCTCAAAGCAGGAATTTCCTGCTCTTCCTCTCTCGACAACTTCTACCATTTCTACCCTCAACACACCTGACTCGATATTTTTCTCCTGGCTGAGGCATGTGGAGTTGTTTTAAAGGAGGCTTCAGAGCCAGCTGAGCCTGACTCAAGTTCCTGTACCAAGAAGAAAAGTTGTGTAACAATTGATAGATATTCCCCCCCGCCAGCCTGACTTGGATGTCTCCCTTTTGTTGCTTTCCAGAGGCTGGATGATGTGGAACAGAACTCGAGTTCTCAGTACATTTTGCATCTTTGATACCGGCAGCAGCCTCTCCCAGTGGTGATTTGTAGTGAGACTTTGAAGACCAAAAGAAACCATGAGGAATGACAGCAGGAAGAACTGGCTTCTGTGGTATCTGATTAATTTCAAGTGGATAAAGTACACAGGAATCAATCTTGGAAGGGTCAAGCTTTTAATACATATTGCTGAAGTCTAATTTTCAGGAAAAATGCATGTGTGGGTCATGGAAACAATAAACCTGTGGCAATTAATGGCAATCCAATAAATCTGCCATGTTATTGTATTAAGGCTATTTTGTGCTACCTTACTAATATTGAAATATATATTAAAGTTAGACAGAATTAATTTACTACCACTTCATTTCAGCAGTGGTAAAGCAGCTGTCAGTAAATAATCATGAGCAAGGCACAAATGGGTGTGAGATCACTGAATGGAGTGTGCAAAGCCATTCACAGCAGTGGCACATCAGACTGAGACAATTTAGTATAAACATCAAGAGAAAGGCAATGGGGGTCCCAGGTAAGCATGGAGAGTGAAAATACTCTCTGGAAATAATTGAGTGCTTCTGTTCACTCATTTTCACATAAAAAATTTGTTGATGCAATCAAATCCTTTCTTAGAAGCAAAGGCTTTTTGGAGGGTGACAAGTGAGAGGGAGAAGGGGAGCAGTAAAGAGGCTGGAAGGGCAGAGAGTAGAGTGAATCCAGTAAACCCTGACTCCTCACAAAACTCATGGTACCATTGGCCAAGAAAGTTCTGTGGAAACTATATACAGAAATTTATGTCCCAGCAGTGTGCTGAAGGTTCCCAGGCACCTGGCTTCTTCCAGCCAACAGAGAGTTTTCTCTTAAAAAAAAACCCCTCCAGAACCAAAACCAGATAAAATGTTCCTCGAAAGAAAAATGAAGTTATATTATACTGGTTTATTGATGCCTGGTCACTGTGAGTGCTTCAGGCCAGTGCTGTCTGCCACTCCTCACACTGTCTTCTCTCCCCTGCTTTGAAAAAATAACTGAGCTGCCCTCCTTGCCTGAGAAATGATGAGTAAGGTGGTGGAGGCCAACAGAGGAATTTACTGCTGCT
Source organism: Petroica traversi (assembly GCA_025920805.1). NCBI lineage: Eukaryota > Metazoa > Chordata > Aves > Passeriformes > Petroicidae > Petroica > Petroica traversi. The sequence goes on from JAHLSL010000041.1 coordinate 2,035,010, forward strand.
GTCAATTACAAAACTTGGCACCTCCAGCCTGAAGAGACTTGGGTTTAAATCTGAGAGGGCTGAATGAGCTGAACAAGAGCTGAACCAAGACTCATGCTTGCAAAATGCATAGAAAATTAATGAATACACAGGATGCTTCAGAGTCTGCACTGCCATCCAATATCCCACAGAGCTGGAGCCCATGTTCAGTAACTTCCTTACAGCTCAATGTGTTGTACTTCCAATTTTGTATGAAAATGCTGTGCACGTTTAACCCGCTACTCCATTCCACTCCCTGGAGATGTCTTCATTTCAGTGGTAAATGAGGTGTTCTCTGTTTATAGTTTATGCATAAGTTTGTGCAGTGCACTGAAAGGCCCTCCAACCAAACCAGCCAATATAAATTCATTTAAATTGGTTATTTTAATGGGAAGCACACAGTACTGTGGAGAAAAGAACATATTGTAGCATAACCTTAAGAAAGATTATCAATACTCTCAATTACTTTTGTCCTCTTTTCCAGTAATCCATCTGGGTAACCCCTGTGTTACAGAGATTAAATTGTTGAGCTTTGTTTCTATTAATGCAGGTGTAGGAAGGCAGGACAATGACACAGCACAGAGAGTGAAGAGACCCAAGTCAGAGTGACATTTGGGGTCCCTTTGATATAGTTCTGGACACCTGATTTACTGTCAAACAGCAGAAGAGTAACTGACTATTGTTTCCTCCTTGAAGAGTTAAAAGATCAGTTGGCCAGATTGTGAGACTGAAAATTAGCACCTGGGGACTCTGTTATGTGAAATTTAAAGATCTCAGGTCCCTTAGCCTGAAAGATGGTGAAGCTGAGGAGAAGAAAAATGAAAAACTAACTGTCAAACCCGGAAGAACATATTCTAGAAATCCCCCTGCTGCTAAGACAGAGTTGCTTGTGTTTTACCACAGACAACAGAATTTTCTAAACCATAAAATATGAAAACATTCTTTTGGAAAGCGTACATGTGATGCCTTTTTCCTGGTGTTAGGAAAATGAAACTAGAAGACACAGTTAAGAGGGTTGGGGTCTTTACCTCAGTATTTTAATCAGGATCCTGTTGGATGCATCCACTTCACCCAGGTGATGTGTGGCAAAATGCACACCCCCCATCAATCACTCACACCAGTTACAGACTTTACACATCAGCAGATCCAACAAGGGTCCCCAATAATGGGGCTGGGGTGGGCTCAGCTCAAGTTTACAGAATCTGTCCTGCTTGGAGACCTTGGGTTCCTGAGATAGTAGCAATGTTTGGTCTCCCTGGCTCTGCAGCTCTGGGCTGTTCAGTCTCAGGCCTGCAGAACACTTACAAAACACTGAGCACTAAACTAAGTAAAAGGTTACAAGTGTGCATACTGCTAGTACTTGTGGATACACAGAACTGTGTAAAAGGTATATAAAAGAAAAGACAAAAATCATTCCGGCATCACATGCATCTCTAAACAGATACAAAGAGGTAGCTGTGGCCATCCTTGTTGTGTTGTTGTTGTGTGTTGTTGTGCAGCCCTGCAGGGAGGGCTGGGGCCCCTGCTCACCGTTGTGAAGTGAACGGCACAGTAGATGCCGACGACGATGCCGATGATGATGGAGAACACGGCCACCCAGAGCGCGTTGCGACCCAGCCGCTTGGAGCCTTCTACATCCCCCTGGTTGTAGCTGTTCATGGCCTGCAGAGGGGAGACAGGCAATTCACACTCTTCCTTCAAAGCACAAACCTGTAGGCAAAGCAGCATGACAGCTCTGAACCAACAGAACAAATCAATGTCTGCGGCCAGGGCAAGCAGGGAGTCCAGTTTTCCGTTCCACTCATTTTCAGTACCTTTCCCTGAAGATACAGCTCTTTGTTTTCTTCAGTGGTGAGGCTTTGTTCATATGATACACACCAGCACAAAAGCTGTCAAAGCTACATCCACACATCTGTATAAACCAGTGGCTTTTTTCTTTGGAAATACTTTTGTGATATATGGGAATTTTTAGTTGGCTACTCTATTACCTGTGAGATAAATTCTTATGCTTTACAGGACTATAAGCATAGAGAAGAGCATAAATAGGCTGCATTTTTGGAGAAAGTCTCAGCAGAACTTAAAATAACTTACTAATTTCCTATTTGTTCAGTATTTTACTTTCCAAACAAAGTTGGAAGAATTAATAGGTAGTTTGCTAGTACTGGGAAAAATACAAACCGAAGAAATTCAGGTCATCTGAACAGAACATCTGAGTGCCATCCTCACAGGCTAGAAGTTGTGTTCCTTTGCATTTCTGGAAGACACTGATAATGATTATCATATCCATCCTGAGGTGTGCATCAGATATCCCCATATTATCTCAAGAGACTCGAGTTTCTCTCTACCCACCCGTGACTTAGCAGGTGCTTTACATTCATTACATGCTCAGATTGTATGATAGGACCACTCTAACCTTCCAGGTTTTTGTGAGGCCATCTATAGGATTTTGTGCATTAATTTTTGGTTTAACCAAACCATTTTTAAAGGAAAAGATCCAGTGAATGACACTGAAGTACTGTAGCACGAGTCTAAATACAGTTTGTAGTAATTTTTTCCCGAGAATGAGATGCTATCAAAGCATTAAAAAGGGCATTATTCCTAAGAATGATTTTGTAAAATCATGAGAGTTTGAGTTCATAAACCGCAACACTGAGTCCAGATTTCTTGATCAGATTGCATTATTGAACTCAGCATACTTCCTCAGGGAATCAGATTAGTCATAACATGGTTTTTAGTACCTTGTATATATTTCAGGAGCTATCAGAGAAATGGGAAGAGTAGGGGGAGAAACATGGGGACCTGATCAAATTAACTGTGCTCTGGACTAAAGAATTCAGATTGTCTCTAGAAAACGACTGCATGTGGTATCACCAAGTGCTTTTAAGAAAGTGATTCAGTTATAAATCACTTTTTGCAGCAAATATAGAACAACAGAGTGAAGAGCTGAGACTGTGGAGAGCAGGAAGGGGATGAAGTTCAGAGCACTCCAGGCATTGCTGTAGAGCCATTTCTCCCAAGCAGGAAAGCACTGAGGGGCAGGATGTGTGTGCTGTGAGGATTAGTGAGCACACAGAGCTAATGGGCTGGGTGCACCCGTGGTGTCAGCACTGCAGGAGCATCAGCCCAGCCCAGACAGTCCCAGAGCAGCACAGCCTGTGTTCCTAGAATTGCATCTCAAGGATAAGTGCAGGTACTTATTCTCTGGTGTCTAAGAAAGGCTGAGATGCTGATGCACTCCTGTCCTTAAAGAGAGCACTGATACATTTCTTCCCTTCCTGGAAGCCCACATGCCTCCACATTTCTCTGGCTTATGTCCCCAAAGAATATCACTAATACCTCTGCTCTGCTGTCAGGTTTCATTGAGGTTGGAAAGCTCATAATGGGAAAAGAGGGCAGAGATGGAAATGAGAGATGGACACGAGCACGCGGTCAAACAGGACAGTGTCACCCCTGATCCTGGTACAAAGGGGGCTGGCACAGTCCCCTCACCGAATCCACTCACTGTCTCCAGCAGCCTGGCTGCAGAGGAGCTTTCTCAAACTACATTTGGGAAGGTCGTTAAAAGGATCATGAGGAGAAACACAGCTCAGCTTGGCCTTGAGCAGACTGACCTCCTGCTGTCTGTGCCAACAACCACCAGTGCCACTGTGGCTGCAGGGAGAAACACAGAGCAGCACTACAGACACCCCTGCCCTGGACTTTGTGCTCCCCTCTTGTCAAATAAATAATAAACTCCCCTTTATTCTGGCATCTACAGAGGGGTTCTGCAAACACCACTGACTCACTTCCCCAGGCTTGTGGTCTCAAAACTGACACAGATTTGCAAGCAAGACCTGACAGCACCAGCTTGCAGTTCTGGGGCATTTTACTAATGTATTTAGGAAGTCTGGAAAATGTCCATGTGATTTCTGCAGGTACTGCATAAATAATTCACCATGCAAACTTTAATAAATAATGTCATTTTAATACAAATATGCGATGAAGAGGAGGAAAACAGCATTAATGATAAAGAATAGGATTTGGGAGAGACAGGAAGGAGACCAAAGTTTCTCTATGAAGAGGTTTAAATTAAATGAAATAACTTAGAAAGCATTCAATAAAAAATAAGAGGTTTGAGGGAGTGGTTGGGGTCTGATGCAAAGCTTTTTGAAATTCATTACTTCCATCTGCTTCAAAGGGCTCCTGGTCAAGCTTCCAGTTTTCAACATTAGACAGAGATTACAGTTAAAGCCTTAACTGTTACATCTATTTATTTCCAAGGGCTGGACAATATATTGAGAACACAACATCTGTATGAGACATTTTCTCTGTCCAATTTCTGAAACAAATTTCGGCCCTTTTCAACCTGACACCATCTGATTTCTCAGGTTTCTGCTACCTCTCTGGCTATGAAGTCATAATGTAAATTAAAGCCACAGTTCTGCAGCTGTTTATTTACTTGAGTAATCTCAGTGACTTCATCAGGTTCACACACATCTATTTATAAAACATTCTCAGTTCAACAATAAAGTGACTTGACCTCATGAACAGAAATGTGCTGAATTAGCTATAAAATATTAATACCTTTTTATGTGTATTTTCTGTTCTACACTCCCAGAGCACTGATCATAAGAAAACCAGAAAGAACACTGAGTTACTTCAGAAATCTTCCTCTACATCTCCTACAGATCTGGGCAGACCAGACTGAGGTTCTCTGATCAGCATTTTCTAGGCTCTGTGAGCCGGGCTGGGTGAACCTTATTTGGCTGTGCCTGGAAAGGAGACACTCTCTAGTCCAGACCTGAGGGAGAACGAGACCTGCTGACTCAGGGTGACTTCTCACTGTGGGAACAGCTCACAGGGAAAACAAAGAAGAGGGGGGGACTTGGGGAGCAATTCAGAACAGGCAGGTGCAGAGCAGGGCACATGAAAGGGGAGTTTGCTCTGCAGAGTGTTGCAGAGGAAAAACAAAAACCTACCAGTTTGCAAAGGCAAGGGCCATGCAAAAATGCTTTAGCAGCAGCTTCTGAGCCCTGTTGTTTAATATTCCTGAATATTAAATATGTTGTTTAACATTGCTGAAGTGAGTACAGGCTGTCCCATATGGTGTTAGGCATCCAGGTATCTACAGGATACCTAACAAGAGATGCACAAATAATAAACTCTGCAAGTAAACTTCCTATCTACAGAAACACTGGTCACTCTGCTGGTCACTGACCTGGCCACAGCCAACACACTGCACATACTCGTTAGGATCCCCATTAGAAGAGGTGGCTCCTGAGCAAGGTCCATCCTTTCCTGTCCCCAAGGTTTCCATCACGCTCTAGTTTGTTGTCTCTGCTTAGGGAAACCCATGTAAAGATAAGGCATCTGAATCCAACAGCAACAAATGCAGACAAAGAACTTGTTACTATCAGAGGCGGACGAGCCAAGATTGTCACAGCTTGACCACATATGTTGTTTGAAACATGATTAAACAAAAAATATGTCAACAGAAAGAGGGAGTTTGTAGAGAAAATCAGTGAGAAATAGCTTTGGAGAGACTGTTTGGAGGTTGTTACAAATGTAAAACCCTATGGATTTATAGGATTAGTCTGACATAGAGAACTTTGAAATAAAGACAGCTGAAGGGGGGGGTACTGAGAAGGACCAACAAAATGTGTTCAGTTGTCAGACCTCAGTGCTGGCATTGAAAATATCCAATTCATTTCCCAGAGTTATTCCACAGCCTCCCTCCAGCTCTGATCCCATGAGCCAGACTCAGCCAGGTCTCAGACTCAGCTGGCAGCTCACTGAGGGCTCCCTGGGCTCCCCACTGCAGGTAAGGAGCCAAATAGCTCAGCACCACAGTGCTACCCCCAGCCCAGCTCCAGAGATATCTCCTGAGCCACTGAAGCCTCCTGGCTCCGTACCCTCCCCCAGTCTCTTGGCCCTGATGTTTGTGGTTACACCTGTATGAGAAGGAATGGAGCAAATCTGAGCACGGGCTGAGTGAGGCAGCTGATGGCAAAGCAACCTGACACAGCTGCTCTGCAGGGATCCACTGCTGGCAGCAACAGGGAGCACAACCGATGGCATCTGGGACTGCAGAAGGGCATTGAGAACAGTGATCTACGGCCAGGAGTCCTGGGGAAAACAGAGCTCTGCTCGCCAAAAACACCGAGCAATGCTCACCCCTGCAAGTGGCCAATGGCTCGTTGGAGGCGGGCTCAGTTAAAGCCAATATAGCTACACAGTGGTGCCATTAAATGTCCTTTCTACCAGCTCTCCTCTGCGCCCTGCCACGAGAAACAGACAGGTAAGGAACAAGGAAAGGTTATTATTGCAATAAGGGGAACTTGAGAAAGGTTTATTCTAAAAATAAAGTAAAGGAGGTAGGATCTGTAACGGTGAGGTCTGAGCCTCCAAAGGTGAGAAAGAAGTGAGGAAACCAGTGCTGGAGTTGTAAATGGAGCAGCAGAAGAGACAGAAGAGACTGAAGACAAATCTGTCATTTATTTTTGGGGGTGTGTTAGAGCCCAGACTCTACTTTTAGAGTGAAAACATTGAATTTAGATCAGTTAAGGAGGACATGACACAGGTACACAGGGTGCTGAACCATGCCCCCTCTAGAAGCCAATAGGACTTTTCCTTTTAGGCCCATTTTAAGAAGCAGAAATTTGTAGGAATCCACTTGTAGGGGTCTTTAAATCTGACCCAAGATCTCAGGCCAGCTCTGCAGACAGTAAAGGTATCCTCTGTAAGAAAAGAAAACAACCCACTCCTGTATCTCAGTGTTAACCCTACAACTCTAGCTGAGAAAGGGAGGGAGGATGCAGACCCCAGCAAAAGTGGAAATAAAACCAGCACAGGCTAAAATGCACAACCTGCAGCTGAGGATAATGCAGCAGTTACTGGCTGCATCTTGGAAAGGCAGGGGGGGTCAGACTGTGGAAAAGAAGTTGGATGTGTTATTTTTTAGAAAAGGAGAGGTTTTAGGTAGGATGCTATTAAACACAAGCTGTTCACAGACAGAGGAGGTTATTGGTCTGGTTTTTGTTTCCCCCTGTAAGGCAGTGGGCAGCTGAGACCTGCACAGACTGTTCAGCATTCAGGAAGTGCTCATCCCACCCTGGTTCCTTCATATCCCCTGGTAACAGTTCCTGATGCCTGACTCCAGAAGCCTGCGTGAACTTCAGCGGGGCTGTGGGTGGAGATTTCTCCATATGGGGTGCAAAAATCTTTAGAGGCCAAATTCTGTCCTTGACAGTTAACTTCTGTACAGCCCCAGCACCTTGATGAAAGCACTGTCACAGTGAGCAGACGCTCCCAGCCCCAGTTCATCAGCTCTCATTACTTTATATAGCACCCTCAGTGCCCATGGACAGAAAGGATGCTGAGTGCCAGCAGAACCCAAATCTTCCCAAAATCAGGAAAAGAGCCTATTGAATAGTTAAGGTATCAACAAAGAAAATAAACACAGATGGGAAAAAAAATTAAAAATAAGACAGTTAATACTTAACTGCAAAAAAAAAAATTTCTTGAATGATGGTTTTGGAATAGTTTTCTAACTTAAGCTATGTGATTTCTCATCAGTCATACTAGTTTTACAAAAGTGTGTTTTGGGATGTTTTAGACATAGTTATAAATTCTTATACTTAATTGCAAAAAGAAATAACCACATTTTTACTTACCTTCTCAGCCTGGCTGTCAGAGAAAAGGATGAAAATACACAACATGTTTTAAACCTTTTTCAGCTCCTAAACAACAGAAATACATTGCAGTATTACTGATAACACTGATCATAGAAAACTCTGCATCTGACTCTGCAACTTTTAACTCAGAGAAGGAGATTCTGTTCCAGCAATCTTTTGGAGGTTAACGGGATTGCTGGGTTATTAAGGACAATGTGTATCAATTACAGATTGTAGGAGTAAGGCTATTCTCTCAGCGTGTTTGATACTCAATTTACATGGGCAATTGCCAACAACCTACAATCATTATCATTGTCTTTATTATTCTGGTAAATAGAATCAAAGAACCTGTTTACTGGGAAAAAAGGCACTGCTATTATACTTAATTAACTAAAGCAGACACCAAATCTGATTTCTGTTCTCCAGCTGACACTTCCACACAGATACTGTGTCCAGTTCAGCGTGCGACTTAGTCGATATAACAAACCCCATTAAATGGAATAAACCTGCCGCCTCATAGCCCGATGGTGAAAACTTGTTGGAAACTGCCTTTCACTCCACGTTTTCCATTGCTGCCGGGACAGCTCGGTGGACCCCCTGCCCGCGCCTGCTGATGCTCCCGGGCTCGCTGCCTCTCCCGGTGTCCGCAGGCTCCGGGACAAGCGGCTCAAAGGCGGCTGGATGCCCCTTTCTTTCCCTGCCGGGGCCGGCGGTCGCCCCTCGGAGCCCGAGCCGGAGGCGCTACTCACCATGACGGCGAACACGAAGGCGACGATGTTGATGGGATAGGCGGGACAGAAGCAGGCGAGGATGCTGAGGAGCAGGTAGTTCTTGGGCCGCGGCTGCGGCGGCTCGTCGGGCAGCTCATCCTCGATGTTGGTCTCGGGGCTGTTCTCCAGAGCCCGCTTGATGTCGGCGCCGGCGGGGAGCGCGGACATGG